>BHFT01023376.1:32172-85117 GCA_004320025.1 Laticauda laticaudata
AAAAAAAAAAAAAAAAATTAGGGGTGGGGGAGGCAAAGTAGGGTCCCCACCCACCCACACTCACACCTCAAGGGGGGGACACAGCCCCTTTGTGGGTTGTTGCTGAATTGCAGGACGAAGACGAAACGGCAATGGAGCAGAATCCTATAAACACCTTTTCATTAATTCATGAGCAGTTCAAATGAAATTCAAGAGGAGTTTTCCCTCCCCTTTTAATTGCCATAGTAATTTTTTTTTTGGGGGGGGGGGGCTGCAGTCCCTGGTTTGTAGCACAAAGGCCCCTCCCCCAAAATGAGAGTGGAAGCAGCCTTTTCCTGCTTGTAAGTTTTATAATACTATAAACTATAATGACACTCAAATGGTTTGCATGTCGTAAACTTCAATGTGTGTCTAAGACTAAAGTCTTAGGTTGTGGGGGGATGAGGTCACCTGCGTTGTCTTTGTCTACCATCTCATCTCCTGCTTGGGCGATGCGGTTGGACTGGAGGACCTCTGGGGTCCCTTCCAACTGTATTATTCTGTTGTTATTCTTTCTATGGGCACATGTATCCGTCCCATCAAGGCCCCAAGAAAGTCCAGAATGGTGTAGGTCGGGTCTTTCACCACGGGCAGGGGGCTGGACTAGAAGACCTCCAAGGACCTTTCCAACCCTATTATTCTATGACAGGGATCTTCAAACTTGACAGCTTTAAGACTTGTGGACTTCAACTCCCAGAATTCCTCCTCTAGTCATGTTAACTCAGGAATTTTGGGAGTTGAAGTCCACAAGTCTTAAACTTGTCAAGTTTGGAGACCCTTATTCTATGATATATTATCTATCTATCCATCCATCCATCCATCTATCTATCATCTATCAGCTCTATTTGTTCTATCTATCTATTTATCTATCTATCTACCTTCCTACCTACCTACTTATCTGCTTTATTATCTATCTCTTATCATATCATATCTGTCCATCTATCTTCTGTCTTCTATCAGCTCTATCTATCCATCCATCTATCTGCTTTATCATCTATCTCTATCTACTGTATCTATCCATCATATCTAACATCTATATCCACTGTATCTATACCAATCATTTATCATATCATATCCATACATTTTATCTGTCCATCTTCTTCTACCGTATCAGTTCTATCTATCCTATTTTTATATGTATCTATATATCAATCATCTATCTAATCTATCATCTATCAAACTTCTATTAATCATCTATTATCTATCTAAATCATCTATCTTTTATTTTCCTATCTATCAATCTATTATCTATCTATATCATTTCTCTATCTTCTAACTTCCTATCATCTATCAACCTGTCATCTATCTATCTATCTATCCATACAATCAATCACTCAATCAACCATCCATCTATTTATCTATTCTATTTTTTATCTATTTCCTAATCACCTATTTATTTTTAACAACATCCCGCAGACACTGCTGGAAAATCCTCTATATAGCAATTCCTAGCAATAATCCAGCTCTGCCTTGTGGGGGCCCTTCCCCAAACCAGGGGGCCCTTCCATACCTGCCCCCCAAAAAACCTCCCCAAGTGCTTTCAAAACCACCTGTGCTGTTTCTTCCTTCCAGAGAGAATGTCTCACCATCCGGCTCGGCCCCACCCTTTTCCTCACCCCACAGAGGCCCTTGGTGGCAAGATGACATCACCCCTCCCCTGGGGCAGGTGTGCCAGCAACTGCACTTGGGCGCAAGGTCTCTCTCTCTTTCTCTCTCTCTCTCTCACACACACACACAAAACCAAAGCAACGGTTACCTGGGCTAACAAAGCCCCGTGCCCGTTTCGATGAAACCAACTGAAAACGTTTCTATTGCTACCCTTTCTGCTCCTAGTGTGTGTGTGTGTGTGTGTGTAAAGGTGGAAGGAGGAAAGTGCAAGGAACCAGGATTCCTTGGCTTGAAGGGAGGGGTCCCTCCTTACTGTCTTTTTTTCCAGCAGGCCCCAATTCCCAACTTTCTTCTCACACGCCCATCCAAGCCAACGTTTGTTTCATCCACGTTTTCAGCTCCAAAAAAACCTGATTTGTGTGTTTCCTTTTTGTTTTGTTTTGCAAAACAAAACACACACACACACACCCATACCAGGAATCACCCATTTTTCTGACGCACCCCTTTTCCCTAACTTTGGTGAATTTGGCGCCACCGTTAACGCACCTGCGCCTCTCTCTCTCTCTCTCTGCCCAGTCGTCTGGCACAAGGGAGTCCAAGTTTTCCACCTGTGGATCACACCTGTGAAAGGAGTGCAGGGTTCCTCTGTGCCCCCCCCACAACAAACCAAACCCACCCCTTCCCCATCTTCCCACTGCCCTCTCCCTTGCCCAGTTCTTGCCCTGGTTAGCTGATCCCCGTGGTTGAATTATGCCAGAAGGTAAACTCGGTTTGTTTTCCCAAGTAATGAAACCCTGATAAGGTATCAGGTGCACACTTTGCTTTTATATAAACAGAGATGAGAAAGGGCAGAAATGATCTAGTTGAGGGCATTTAACTGAACTGGCAATGGGCATCCTGGCAGCTTTAACACAATATGCCCAGGAAATCGTGGCTCAGCACTTCCCAGTTTCTTTCCCCTATTTGTCAGACAGAATATTTACTTCCTCTTCCACTCACCAGGAAATCCCGAAGACCGAATATATATATATATATATATATATATTTTTCTTCCATATTGGTTCACCTTCCCAACATCACACCTATATGAAAAACATTGCTCCATTTCTGGGAAACATCCAAACCCAAGTTTCCTCATTTCTGGGCCTGACTTTTGTCTCAATGACTTGCTGAGGTCTCCCAGCTTGCAAAACTTTATTGAAAGGTTTTGCAACCTCTTTTGAAAGCAGAAGCAGGAGGAGAAGCAAGGTAGAAAGCCAGCAAAAAGTTTGAAGTTTTGCTGTTTTCTATTGTTTTTTTTTATTTCTGCAGTTATTGTTTTTTTTATTATTTTCATTTGATTTTTTAAAATATCGTTTGGCTATTTTGAATTCATTTTATTTTGATTTCATTTGACTATTTTTATCTCATTTGCCTGTTTTTATTTTATCATTTTATTTCATTTGACTATTTTGATTTCATTTGGCTGTTTTTATCTTTTTTACTTCATTTAATCCTTTTGATTTCATTTTGATTTAATTTGACTATTTTTATTTTATCATTTTATTTCATTTGACTCGATTTCATCTGACTATTTTTATTTATTGATTATTTCATTTTACTATTTTTATTTTATTTTGATTTCATTTGACTCTTTTGATTTTATTTTATTCTTGTTATTTCAGTTGACTCTTTTTATTTTCTCATTTTGATTTCATTTAACTCTTATTTTATTGGACTCTTTATTTTCAGGAGCCAAATCTGGATTGGTAACAGGGACCAGAATTTTATTTTCTTGTTTTTAATTTTATTTTTGTTTTGATTTGAATGTTTTTTATTTTACTTGACTACTTTTTGTTTCCTTTGATTTCATTTCATCGGATTAGTTTTATTCATTCTATGGTTCGTCACCCAGTCAACCAGATAGGCTGGATTCTTGGCATTTTTGTCTATCTATTGAGTCCTTTTCAAGAACTTGGGATAGGCAGTTGTGGATATTGGATGGGATTATCTATTTTATTTATTTCCTTTTCATTTTATTATTTGAAAATTCTATTTTGTTTTTCTTTCATGCTTTTATTTTTCTTCTATTTTACTTTTTATTTCATTTGATTTTTATTGGTTCTTTTTATTTCATATTACTATTTTCATTTCAATTTTATTATGTCTATTTTATTTTATTCTTTTTCTTCTCTATTTGATTGTTTCTATTTTATTTTCTATTTGATTGTCTCTATTTTATTTTTTATTTGATCATTTCTATTTAATCGTTTCTATTTTATTTTCTACTTGATCATTTCTGTTTTATTTTCTATTTGATCATTTTTATTTTAGCAGGCCAACAAAGCTATAGCACAGTGCCAGCCTGAGCAGGGGCAAAAAAAGAAAGAAAATCGGATTTTGGAGTTGGCACCCAATTCTCTCCCACTGCATTCTATTCTCCAGTTAAAAATAAAAATGTTCAAATAAAATCCTAAATTCTTTGGCAAAGAAACCCCCCACATAAAAGGATCTGGACTAAACTCTGCTGGGCAGTTTCCTTTAGCTTTTATGATGCCATCTTGAGAAAAGCCAAGCTTGTAAGGGAGGCTCCCTCCACGGAGAGCCATTTAGGACTGGGAATGGCTGAGGATGATGGTTTATTTTTCACTCAGAAGAAAATCTCCCACACCTCCAATTTTGGGAGTGGTGATCCCCAAGCAGGTATTTACCCAGACTTCATGGGGGGGGAAATTTGGACTGCAATAATTATTTTACCAATTTTAATATCTCCTGAAACCACTCAATAGCGAGAGGGGCAGCGTATCAATTTAATAAACGCATCCATAAATAACATTCAACCTGGTTGGACTAGCTGATTCAGAATTTCAGCTGCTTCATTCATTTAACGAAGTTTTTTCCCTAGTTTTTTAATTCCTGGAATAAATTATTATTATTATTAACAAAAAACTACAGTGTACACAGCAAATGAGATAATTATGCCAGGTTTCGTATCACGAGTCACTGGTCGGACACTTCCCAAGTGTTTAGGACCGCATGATGTATCGGCAGATTATGCAATTATTATTATACTATAATTGTTAGTGAGATTCACAGCCTTTGGGGCTGGTTGATAGCTCAACAACTAGAGTCGTAACCAAGGACCTAAGTAATGTTCAGGAAGCCTTGGAGGATATATTATTATTATTGTTGTTGTTGTTGTTGTTGTTTGTTGACCTAACCAAGGACCTAGGAACTGCTCAGGTAAGCGTTGGAAGATATATTATTACTATTACTATTTATTATTATTATGCAATTTAATTAATTAATTAAATTATTAATTACTGCTAACTGTTCTCATACTTGGGGAACTTGAAGCTGAGCAGACTTCAGCTCCCTGGGCTGGGGAATTCTGGGAGTTTTGAAGTCCATTGGTCTTAAAATTTGCCCCTGGTTGAAAAAAAAACAACTTTTTTTTGAAAGTGGTTTTTTTTTTTCCGAGTTCTAATTTGCTGTCTGAACAAGTTTTAATTTGGCAACCTGGATTTTTCAGCACCCTGACCTGTGATTTCCCCCTCCCACCCAGCCAGGTGTGTGATACCAAAGGTCCCTGTTTGGGAAAACCGAAAAGCCCAGCCCCATAACCTTTTTTTTTTGGGTTTGTTTCCTCAAGAGAGCAAGCAATCTCTCCCTCCCCTCCCCCTCCCCTTTTCTGCCCCACCTCCTTCAAAGACCGATGGGGGGGAGGGGAAGAAAGGGGAAGAAAGTCATCCTGAGTCTTTTGTCGCCTTTACCTTTAAAGGTGTGGCTGGCTCCCTTCTGAGGAGGGGGGAGGGGAGAGGAGAAAGGGAGGGGAGAAGAAGGCCCAAGCAACTGACCCAACCAGCCCCGGCAGTTTTTGAGAAAGGAGGAAAGAAAAGAAAAAAAAAAGAGAGAGAGAGAGAGAGAGGAAAAACTCAGCGAAAAAGTGGAAAGCTCTTTCTTTTTCTTTCTTTCTCTTTTCTCTCTCTTTCTCTATTTTTCTTTCTCTCATCTCTTTCTTTCTCATTCTTTCTCTTTGTTTCTTTCTCCCTCTTTCTTTCTTAACAAGAAAATTAATTAACGCAGACAAACCGTAACAGGTGCTTGGAAGATTGCCAAAACCAAGGAGATGCTTTTTGGGGGGTGGGAGCGCTGTGGGGTGAGAGGGAGGGGCCGCGTTGTTTGCCATGGTGAATTTCTTTAAAGCAGGAGTTAAGTTTTTAACAGCACCTTTTGGAAATCCTCCCATCGCCCAGCGCTGGAAATGCGACAAATCTCCATTTAAGCCTCCGGGATTTAAAGAGCCAGCCAGGGAGATAAAGGGATTCTTGTCGAAAATGGGGAGGGGGCGGGAAGAAAAGTAGAAAAAAGGAGAGGAGGGAAGGCCAAGAGGGGAGGGAGACACCCCCTCCCTTCCCGGAGGCGCGCTGTCCAGTAGGTTCCCACGACCCACGCACGGGAGAGAAATATAAATATCCTCGCGGGGGAATATTTGGGTGGGAGGTCGGAGTTCGCTTCAAGTTTGCGTGTCTCCCACCCACCCCAAAAACTGGGACTGGCTTAGAAACGAACAAGCCCCCCCCTCCCTCCTCACGCCTCCACTCGAGAGGACGGGGGCCATTTTGAAGAGGAGGGTGCAGAAACCGAGTCAAAAGTGCCCCGGGACATGCACAGAGGGCTTCTCTGCTTTCCCCCCACCCCACCCGCGAGAAAGAAACTCCCTTTTCGTCTCCCCCGGGAGCCCCTCCAGCCACCGCGATCTCGGTTGAACCCCGCCCGATCTGAAAATTCCCCTCTTCCCCGCGTGTTTTTCTTCCCACGGTTTAAAAAAAAGGGGGGGGTCTCCTTCTATTTCCCTTTTTCTGTCTGTCTGTGTCTTTTTCTCCCTCTTTCTCTCTCCTTTCACTCTTTTTCTTTCTTTTCTCTCCCTCTTTCCCTCCCTCCCCCTTTCTCTCTCTCTCTGCCTCTCTGTCCCTTTCTCTCTTCCTTCTCTCTTTTTCCTTTTTTCTCTTCCTATCCCTCTTTTTTCTTTTTCTTTCTGTCCCTTTCTCTTTCCCTCTTTCCTCTTTCTTTCTCTCTTCTTCTCCCTTTCTCTCCCCCCTTTCTTTTTCTTTCTCTTCCCCCTCTCTTTCTGTCTCTTTCTGTCTCTTCTCTTTTTCTTTTTTTCTTTCTCTTTGTTACTTTCTCTCTCTCCCTCTTTCACTCTTTCTCTTTTCTCTCTCCCTTTCTCTCTTTTTCTTCCCCTCTCTTTCTCTTGCTTTCTTCTCCTCTTTCTTTCTCTTTTTTTTCTTTCTTTCCCTCTTTCCTTCCGTCCTTTCCGCCTTCCCTCCTTCCGATCGGGCCCCGCGGGGAGAGGCGGCGCCGTCCGACCGCGGAGGTTTTTCCAGCCTCCCACGCGTGGGCAGCGGCGCCCAAAGGCTCGAACCAGCCGCGGCGGGGTTGAATCCGCGAACGGCGGGGTCGAAAGGGCGAAGGCGCGGCCCGACCCGGCCCAACAGGTGTGCCTCTCTCTCTCTCTCTCTCTCTCTCTCCCTCTCTCTCNCTCTCCCCCCCCCCGGAGCCCACCCACCCAGCCCCCTCCTCGAGCCCACTCACCGCCCAGGGCCAGTATGGAGTCGTAGACCTTGCACTGGAGCTGCCCGGTGCTCTGCCACACGCACTCCATCCAGAGGCCCAGGTAGTAGGACTGCGCGGTGATGATGCTGCCGTCGGCGAAGGACGAGACTCGCCACTGGGGCAGGATGGTAGCCGTCAGGTTGGCGATCAGGCCCAGCAGGGCCAGCACGAAGCCCAGCAGCTGCAAGCCCGAGTTGGCCATGGCGAGGAAGGAGGAAGGAGAGCCGGAGGGGAGAGCGAGCGAGCGAGCGCCTTTACCTGCGTGCCAGGTGAGCGCACCTGAATTTATGCCCTGGGCAGCGGGGGAGGGCGGCTGACATCAGGGCCGGAGGGGGAGGATCCAGAGCTACAGCCACCTCCCGGAGCCTGGAGGCTTCCTGGAAGGGGCCGCCCCCCCCCCCCGCTTTCTTTCTCTCTTTGCTCTTTCCCTCTCCTTTCCTCCTTCCCTTGGTTTTTTTCTGCCTCCTTCTTGCTTCCCTTGTTCCTCTGTTCTTCTTCCCTTCTTCTTCCTTCCTTCCTTTTCTTTCATTTTTCCTTCTTTTCATCTTTTCCCTCTTCCTTCCCCTTCTTCACCTTCTTTCCTTCTTCCTCTGCTTTCTTCCCTCCTTCTCTTCTTTCCTTTCCTTCCTCTTCCCTTCCATCTTCCTTCTCTTCCCCTCCCCTACATTCCTCCTGCCCTTCCTTCCTTCCTTCCTTCCTTCCTTCCTTCCTTCCTTCCTTCCTTCCTTCCTTCCTTCCTTCCTTCCTTCCTTCCTTCCTCACAGACTCAGTTACAACAGCAATAGGGACACATCCTTATCAGGCCTGAATAACAATTTAAAGAGATTCTCATAGTAGAAGTTACTAAGAGTCAAAAGCAACTTGATGGCAGATAATCAATCAATTATCACCTGGATCCTGTCAACCAGCATGAGAAACACAAAAGGCCCTGAACTGTGAACCAACCTTCACATGGTTAACCTCTCTCTGCTTAGCCCGAATGAGCCAAGGGACTCACACAACACACCCCTTTTCTTACCGTAAACCAATCACAACTGCTGCATTCTCACAAGACGCAGGTCAACCGCCCCCCCCCCCAATCCAGGTGCTTGCCAGATAATTTCAACTTCAACTCCCAGAGTCCCCTAGCCAGCAGATTGGAGAAGGGAGGCCCAAAATTAACTGTAGATCAGCAGTTGGCTGATGGGGAAGCAAAAGTTTGCAAGTACAGATTGAGTCATTTTATTTTATTCCTACCAGCTGGATACCCGTGCTTAACTACGAAACTCTGTGGTCGGGCTTAGTTTTTGGGGAGGAAAATAAGGGGAAAAATTCTGCCTCTGCCTCTCAGCATCCATGCGTATTCATCTGGCTAGCATCCCGTCAGCGTGGGAGAGAGTGGAGGGCTGTTTGGAAACTGAAAGAGTATTTCCTGGGTGAGCAAGGAGACAGCAAGGAGCCTGGGCGTGGCTTAGCTCAACTGTTCTGTCCTAAAGCTGCTTGTGCTCTGAAACTGAACCTCCTCTCCTCTGCTTGTGTTTTGCCTTTGGAAGAGATTTCTCTCCAGGTGGGGAGGGGGAGTAGAACCCCTTAGCAGCAGAGCTTAATAACAACAACAACAACAGAGGAAATACTCTAAATGCTCTGAGGGTCATTTGGAAAAATACTTTCTTAGGGAGCCCCTAGAAGCCAAGAGGAACATAGGGGCCAAATTTCAAGTTTGTAGGCTTGACGTTTCTGGAGATTTTGTGATGATGCGTGAGGAGCATTTCGCTTTTATATGGAGAGAAATTTAAGGAATTTATATTGCCACCTCTTTGTCTATGGTGACTCAATGAAAACCTAAAATCAAAACAATAAAACTAATAAAAGAAGAGGAGCCATATAATAAATTAATGTAAAAATTTCCTTCCAAACGGATATGCTTTCAAACTTTCCAATGTTTTCATATCAAAATTTGTGGCAGGCTTGCGTTGTTTTTAAAACAGGGATTATTACAAAATTCAAGAAACCCCCCCCCATTTGTCCTCCAGTCTTTCCTTTTTTGCTAAGTAAAACAGTCGTAAAGTGGGTTTTGCCCCTTTTTGTGACTTTTCTGAACTCAGGTGTTCAGCGAATGATGGCCATCATTAACCAAGTAACCTGGTTGTTAAGTGAATCCATGTTCCCCATTGACTTTGTTCATCACAAAGGGGCGAATCGCCTGACCCCGGGATGCTGTAGCCATGATAAATATATGAATCAAATGTCCGAATTTTGAGCACAGCGATGCTTAAAATCATTGTTTGTAAAAAGGTCGGTTTTTTTCCCCCCCCAGTGCGTCATAACTTAATACCTTCACTGAGCGAATCACCTGTACAGAGAATATTTGCAGGTTTTATTTGGCCCTGATGCAAGGCAAACTTTAGCCAACTCAGAACTGAAAGTAAAAAATTAAATATCAGCAGGGTTTTTGATTTGTTTTTTATTAATTTGGATATTAAGCTGCACTGATTTGGAAAGCAAGTTAAATCTATCTATCTATCTATCTATCTATCTATCTTCTATCTATCTATCTATCTATCTATCTATCTTTGTTTTCTTAAGTTTTCGTGGGTGTATGGTATTGTATGTATGGTATTCAGCTTCCTTCGGGTATTTTCCCACATTGTAGTTGTGCTTTTAAAGTTGTACCACGTTTCAGCAGAATCTTATCTGCCGTCATCAGGCTTCTGTATGGAGTTTGTCTGTGGGTCAGGGTCTCACAGGCGTTGGTTTTAAAGTGGCCAAGGCTGGAGACCCCTGATTTAAGACTGGTGGACTCCAACTCCCAGAATTCCCCAGCCATCTTCGCTAAGACTCCAACTGTCTATGCCTGCTCACTCTTTTGTAATCCCTTCCTCTGCAATCTCTCCACTCTAGGGAGTGGGGGGGGGAAACCGGAGGCCTGGTTGAATGGGGAATTCTGGGAGTTGAAGTCCACCCGTCTTAAAGGGACCAAGTTTGAAAACTTAACTCTTCCTAATCCCATCAAAACACTGAGACCGTAAATAAGAGACAGCTGCCAAGCATCTGAATTTGATTGCGGCGATGCTGAAGCGGTCATAATTGTGAATAACCGACCCAAGTCACATTTTTTCAGTGCCTTTGTAACTTCAAACGGTTGTTGAATGAGAACCCATCCAGAAAAGGGGGTTCACTGTCACTCTGCATATGCTCAAAGTTGCTCTTGCCTGGGGGGGGTTCCTGCAAGGGAGTTCAAGGACTGCAGGAGGCGGCCTCAGGGTTCAGGATCAGTCGGTGCCTGCCTTATGGGTATCGTGGAGTGGCTTGATTGACTTTGTGATTGGCAGAGTGGTGGCAGCAGGGTTTGTGTGTGTGTGTGTGTGTGTGAGTGAGAATGGATTGAAAGAGAGAGAGATGAGAGAGAGAGAGGGAGAGAGAAGGATGGAGGGAGAAAGAGATGATGGATGGATTGAAAGAAAGATGAGAGAGGGAGGGAGGAGAGGGAGAGAGAGAGAAATGGATGGATTGAAAGACAGATAGTAATGAGAGAGGGGGAAGGAGGGAGGGAGGGAGAGAGGATGGATGGATTGAAGGACAGAGATGAGAGAGAGAAAGAGAGGGAAGGAAGGAGGGAGAGAGGGGAGAGTAAGGGAGATGATGGATGGATGGATGGATTGAAAGACAGAGGTGAGAAAGAAACCGGGAGAGGGAGGGAGGGAGGAAGAGAGAGATGATGGATGGATGGATGGAAAGACAGTGAGAGATGAGAGAGGGGGAAGGAGGGAGAGGGAGGGAGGGAGAGGAGAGGAAGAGAGATTTGATCGATGGGTTGAAAGACAGATGAGAGGGAGGGAAGGAGGGAGGAAGAGAGAGAGATAATGGATGGATTGAAAGAGATAGAGATGACAGAGAGAGGGAGAGAGAGGAGAGGGAGGGATATGGGATGGATGGATGGATTGAAAGACAAAGGTGAGAAAGAAATAGGGAGGGGGAGGGAGGAAGAGAGATGATGGATGGATTGAAAGGTGGATAGAGATGAGAGAGAGAGAGGTTGATTCAGCCACAATTTGAACCCGGTTTCGATTTCTCCCCGGCCTCTCAGACCGTGGAAAAGTCCAAATATGGAGTCCCCTTCCTGCTCCACCCATCGTCGCAGATGATCCCCAATGGAGGCAAAGGCTGACCTCATCCACTCGGCTCCTCCTGGCCTTGTGGTGGTTGTTATCACAAGCGCCTTTCCCTGATCAAAACTCACTTTTATGGCACTTGCTGTTTTCCTCCCGAGATGGTGAAACCGAGAGGATGACAGGCAGGCCCCTTTAGCCGAGTCCTCATGACTGACAGTCTTTAGGAAGTCATTAGGAGAAAAAAATATCAACACCAGCTGACTCACAGGACACAGTTTACTCCTTGGGTGTGAGAAATGCACAAAGTTGAAGAAAGTTAGATTGTTGGGGTGACTGGATTTGGGCTAGAAACCTCCTGATCGCCATTAGGTGGTGCCAAGAGTTTAAGACTTATTTGTCTCTCTTTCCTTCCCCCTAGTGGAGGGGGGAGTTATGCAGTCTGGGTGTCAGAAATACACAAACAGCAAGTGAGTTAGATAGTTGGGGTGACTGGAATCTGGATTGTAAATCTCCCAATGGCCACGGGGTGGCAAGGCTTTGGGTGATCCCATCTCTTTCCTGCCCCCTAGGGGCGATGAGGAGATGTGCAGGTTGGGTGTGAGAAATAGAGTTAGATACTAGATTTGGGCTGAAAATCACCTGATTGCCACTAGAGGGCAGTAAGAGTTTAGGTTTATCCCTCTCTCTTTCCTGCCCTCTAGTGGAGGTGGGGAGTTATGTAGGCTGGTTTTGAGAAATACACAAAGAGCAAGTGGGGTGACTGGAATCTGGATTATAAACCTCCAATTGCCAATAGGTGGCACCAAGACTTTGGGTTTCCTCGTCTCTCTTTCCTGCTCTCTAGTGGAGGTGGGAAGTTATGCAGGCTGGGTGTGAGAATTATACAAAACCCAAGAGAGTTAGATATATGGAGTGATTAGATTTGGGCTGCAAACCTCCAGATTGCCACTAGGGGTCAGTAAGTTGAGGTTGCCCGTCTCTCTTTCCTGCCTCCTAGCAAAGCTGAGGAGATTAGCAGGCTGGGTGCAAGAAATACACAAAGCATAAAAGAGTTACACATATGGAGCGACTGGATCTGGGCTTCAACTCTATTGATTAACCTCTAGGTGGCACCAAGAGTTTGTGTTTGCCTCTCTCTCTTTCCTTCCCCCTAATGGAGGTGGGGAGATTTGCAGGCTGGGTGCAAGAAATACACAAAGAGCAAATGAGTTAGATACTTGGGGTGACTGGATTTGGACTGCAAACCTCCTGATTGCCACTACGGGGCAGTAAGAATTTAGGTTAATCTCCTTACCAGGGAGGATTACCACTATGAAAATGAATATTCTGCCTAAATTTATTTACTTATTCCAAACAATGCCAATAAAAATATATAAAAATTACTTTGTGGAACTTAACAAGATAATCACCAAATTTATTTGGCAAGGGAAAAAACCGAGGATAAACCAAAGCAATGCAAGATATGAAGAGCAGGGGAGGTATGGCACTCCCACATTGGGAATTATACTGTAGTGCAGCCTCCTTACTCTGGTTGAAAGAGTGGGTAAACTTATCGAATAAAGAATCTTATTTCTAGAAGGCCAGGACTTACAGAGGGGGTGGCACGCATTTTTATGGGACACTAGAAAAATCAAACAGAAGTATTTCCACAGACATATAATTAGAGATTCCTTATTGGCTAATTGGAATAAAATTAAATAAAAAACATTTTTTAAAAATCCCAATCTGGATCTCAACGATGGAGGCGATGATACATCCAAATAGTCTAGATCTTAACAAAATGATAAAATACAAAGACCTTCTTGATGCGCAAGGAACTTTAAAATCATGGCAAGATCTCCNAATAGTCTAGATCTTAACAAAATGATAAAATACAAAGACCTTCTTGATGCGCAAGGAACTTTAAAATCATGGCAAGATCTCCAAGAACAAGAGCTACAAGTAGACTGGTGGGCTTACCTGCAAATTCAAAATAGGTCTTACCTACAAAATAGGTCTTACCTGCAAAATAGGTCTTACCTGCAAAATAGATCTTACCTAGGACTTACCTGCAAATTCAAAATAGATATAGTCAAGAAAAATTTTGGAATTTATGCTAAGCCACAATTAGATAAAATCCTATTAGGCCCAGATTTTTTAAAAAAATATAACTAAATGTTATAATTATTTATTACAGATAGAATTAGAAGAAGTCAAAAGCAACATGATAGCTTGGAGTAGAAATATAGAACGTAGCATTACATTATCAGAATGGGAAAAGGTCTGGACAAGGAACAATAAAATCACAAAAGCAGCAACATATAAAGAAAATGCTTATAAAATGTTGAATAGATGGCATCTCTCGCCCTCGAGAATAGCAAAGATGTCTCCTAACATGAATCTGAATTGCTGGAAATGTAAAAAGAAACAGGGAACATTCTTTCACATGTAGGGGTCCTGCACTGAAACCCAAAGATACTGGCACAGAATAAAAAAATGGTTAGAGGAAATAACGGCAGAGCAAATTGAGTTAAAACCAGAATTCTTCTTACTGGGGATATTTAATAGATAAATTTCTGAAAAAGTCAAATATATAATACTACACATTCTTACTGCAGCCAGAATAACCTTTGCACGGTGTTGGAAACAAGCAGATATTCCAACAGAGGAAATGGTCATTCGGAAAACTTGTCCATCTCTGCACAGACTGTTAAGTTAACTTTAGTAGTTAAGGAAAAAGAAACATCAGAATATTATAGAAGCTGGGAATGCTGGTATGACTGGATTGAACAAAATAGAAAATATATTAGTAAACACTGTAAAATGTAAAAGAGGTAGTAATTATATATTTGCAATAAGATGTATTTGTAAATATGTCACCAATCGATAACAAACAAGGAACCACAGACTGTAAAATTGTTAGTTTTTTCAATCCTTTTTTTTCTTTTTCTTTTTTTCTGTGTGTTGTGTATGTGTTTATTTGACATTTTAGTTGTATAATCAATAACGTTTGTTCAAAAAAAAGAATTTAGATGATTAAGATGATTAATCCATCTCTCTTTCCTGCCCCCTGGTTTGCAGGCTGGGTGCGAAAAATATACAAAACCCAAAGAGTTACATATATGGAGTGACTGGATTTGGGTTGCAAACCTCCAGACTGCCACTAGGTGGCTCCAAGAGCTTGGGTTTCCCCGTTTCTCTTTCCTGCCTCCTACTGGATACGGGGAGATTTGCAGACTGGGTGTGAGAAATACACAAAGAGCAAGTGAGTTAGATAGTTGGGGTGACTGCATTTGTGGTGAAAACCTCCACACTGCCACTGGGGGCAGCAAGAATTTGTGTTTATCCGTCCCTTTTTCATGCCCTCTAGTGGAGATTGGGAGTTGTGCAGGCTGGATGTGAGAAATATACAAAACCCAAAAGAGTTAGATATATGGAGTGACTAGTTTTGGGTTGCAAACCTCCAGATTGCCACTAGGGGGCAATAAGAGTTTAGGTTGCCCATCTCTCTTTCCTTCCTCCTCGTGGAGATGGGGAGTTAATCAGGCTGGGAGTGAGAAATACACAAAGAGCAAATGAGTTAGATCGTTGGGGTGACTGGATTTGGGGTGCAAACCTCCTGAATGCCACTGGGAGTAGCATTTTATGCCACTGGGAGTAGTAGTTTAGGTTTATCCATCTCTCTTTTCTGCCCTCTAGTGGAGGTGGGGAGCTATGCAGGCTGGGTGTGAGAAATATACAAAAGAATTAGATTTATGGAGTGACTGGCTTCAAATCTCTTCATCCACCACTAGGTGGCACCAAGAGTTTGTGTTTGTCCACCTCTCTTTCCTTCCCCCTTGTGGAGATGGGGAGATTGGCAGGCTGGGTGCGAGAAATGCACAAAGAGCAAGTGAGTTACACAGTCTGGGTGACTGGATTTGGGCTGCAAACCTCCTGATTGCCATTAGGGGGCAGTANCGAGAAATGCACAAAGAGCAAGTGAGTTACACAGTCTGGGTGACTGGATTTGGGCTGCAAACCTCCTGATTGCCATTAGGGGGCAGTAATAATTTAGATTTATCCATCTCTCTTTTCTTCCCCACAGTGGAGATGGGAGTTGTACAGGCTGGGTGTTAGAAATATACAAAACCCAAGAGAGTTAGATAGATGGAGTGACTGGATCTGGGCTTGAAATCTCTTCATTCACCACTAGGTGGCACCAAGAGTTTGTGTTTGCCTGTCTCCCTTTCTTTCCCCTTGTGGAGATGGGGAGATTTGCAGGCTGCGTGGGAGAAATACACAAAGAGCAAGTGAGTTATACAGTCTGGGTGACTGGATTTGGGCTGCAAACTCATGATTGCCACTACGGGGCTGTAAGAATTTAGATTAATCCATTTCTCTTTCCTGCCCCCTGGTGAAGATAGGGAGGTTTGCAGGCTGGGTGCAAGAAATATACAAAGCCCCAAAGAGTTACACATAGGAGTGATTGGATTTGGGCGACAAACCTCCAGACTGCCACTAGGTGGCTCCAAGAGCTTGGGTTTCCCCGTTTCTCCTTCCTTCCCCCTAGTGGAGATGGGGAATTATGCAGGCTGGGTGCAAGACATACAAAGGGTGACCAGATCTGGGCTTCATATCTCTTTGATTACCCACTACATGGTGCCAAGAGCTTGGGTTTGCCCATCTCTCTTTCCTGCCTCCGACTGGATATGGGGAGATTTGCAGGCTGGGTGCGGGAAATAAACAAAGAGCAAGTAAGTTGGATACTTGGGGTGACTGGGTTTGGGCTGCAAACCTCCTGATTGCCACTAGGGGGCAATAAGAATTTAAATTAATCCATCTCTCTTTCCTGCCCCCTGGTGGAGATAGGGAGGTTTGCAGGCTATGTGTGAGAAATATAGAAAGCCCAAAAGAATTACATATATGGAGTGACTGGATTTGGGCTGCAAACCTCCTGATTGTCACTGGGTGGCTCCAAGAGTTTGGGTTTCCCCGTTTCTCTTTCCTTCCCCCTAGTGGAGATGGGGAGCTATGCAGGCTGGGTGGGAGAAATACATAAAGCCCAACAAAGTTTCATATATGGAGTGACTGAATTTGGACTGCAAACCTCCTCATTGCCATTAGGTGTTGCCAAAAGTTTAAGGTTTATTTGTCTCTCTTTCCTTCCCCCTGGAGGAGGGGGGAGTTATGCAGTCTGGGTGTGAGAAATACACAAAGAGCAAGTGAGTTTCAAATAATTGGGGTGACTGGAATCTGGATTGTAAATCTCCCGATTACCACAAGGTAGCACCAAGATTTTGGGTTACCCCTTCTCTTTCCTGCCCCCAAGAGGAGATGAAGAGATTTGCAGGCGGGTGTGAGAAATAAACAAAACTCAAAGGAGTTAGATAGATGGAGTGACTGTTTTGGGCTGCAAACCTCCAGATTGCCAGTAGGGGCAGCAAGAATTTAGGTTTATCCGTCTCTCTTTCCAGCCCTTGAGCGGAGATGAGGAGTTGTGCAGGCTGGGTGTGAGAAATATACAAAACCCAAAAGAGTTAGATAGATGGAGTGACTGGATCTGGGCTTGAAATCTCTTCATTCAGCACTAGGTGACACCAAGTGTTTGTGTTTGCCTGTCTCCCTTTCTTTCCCCTTGTGGAGATGGGGAGATTTGCAGGCTGGGTGCGAGAAATGCACAAAGAGCAAGTGGAGTTACACATCTGGTGACCTGGATTTGGGCTGCAACCTCCTAATTGCCATTAGGGGGCAGTAAGAATTAGATTTATCCATCTCTCTTTCTTCCCATATTGGAGATGGGAGTTGTGCAGGCTGGGTGTTAGAAATACAAAACCCAAGAGAGTTAGTTAATAGAGTGACAGATTCGGCGGCTGCAAACTCCAGATCACCATAGGGACAGCAAGAAGTTAGGTTATCCGTCACTCTTCCTGCCCTCTAATGGTCATGGGGAGGTTTCCAGGCTAGGTGTGAGAATTATATAAAACTTAAGAGAGTTAGATAGTGAGTGACGAGAATCTGCACTGTAAATCTCTGATCACCACAAGGTGCGCGCAGTCTTTGGATTACCCATCTCTTCCTGCACCTTGAGGAGATGGAGAGATTTATAGGTTGTGTGAGAAATACCAAAACTCAAAGCAGTTGGAATGATTGATTTGGCTGCAAACTCCTGAATGCAGTAGGGGCAGCAAGAATTTAGGTTTCCGTCTCTCTTTCCTTCCCACTAGGGGAGGTGGGACATTTGCAGGCTGATGTGAGAAATACACAAAGAGCAAGTGAATTAGATACTTGGGGTGACTGGATTTGGGCAGCAAACCTCCTGAATGCCAGTAGGGGCAGCAAGAGTTTAAGTTTATCCATTTCTCCTTCCTTCCCCTATTGGAGATGGGATTTATGCAGGCTGAGTGTAAGAAATAAACAAAGAGCAATTGAGGTAGATAGCTGTCATGCCAACAAAGGTGACCTGAGATCTGAGCTGTAAATTTCCCAATCGCCAGTAGGTGGGCAACTAAAAGTTTCCTCTTTCCTGCCCTCTGGTGGAGACAGGCAGATTTGCAAACTAAATACAAAGTGCAAGAGAGAGATAGGTCCTCATCTTCGACTATAATAATTTGATTTACTTAACAGCCATGTTACTTTGACCTGCAGCATTCCACTTAACAAACGCTGGCAAGAACGGTCGTAAAATGGAGCAGAAAGTAAGTTCATGACCAATGTCTCACTTAACAACATATATTTGGGCCTGATGGTGGTTATAAGTTGAGGACTATATATTTTCCAGATTTTTTGGGGGGGGCGGAAGAGGGAAGAGCATATCTGTGATTTATATTTTTGAAAAAGCAGGGTTTATTCACTTTATGACCATCCAAGTGATCCACTTATGGTCGTAAATCAAGACTTCATGTATGTATCGCCATTTTCCTGCATTGGTCAATGTTTCTCAGACCAGGAGGCTTCCCTGAGGTCTCAGCCATGATTAAACCCTGAATGATAGTTTACATAAAATGTTTTTACAGATTATATATATTATATATATATATATATTATATATATATATAAATATATATATAATAGATATATATATATATAGTTATATGTATATGTTTGTGCTGTTTAGCTTCCTTCGGGTATTATCCACGTCATTGTAGTTCTGTTAAAGTTGTAGCTCATTGTAGTCTGTTAAAGTTGTAGCTACAACTTTAACAGAACTACAATGAGCGGCCACAACTTAACAGAACTACAATGAGCTACAACTTTAACAGCTACAACTTTAACAGAACTACAATGACGTGGGATAATACCCGAAGGAAGCTGAACTGCATATACACACACACACAGGTATATATATATATTCTCTACATAAATGTTGGTAGTGGGAGGCATGTGGGGAAATCCAGTCCAGCTTTTCCTGGTGAACCCCTCACTGAAGCCCAGCTGGTGAGAGGGAATTAGCCTCAGAGAAAACTCGGGAGGGATTTTAGCTGTGGATTCAGAGGTGTAATTTTGCCCTTGGCCTGGAGATGTCAGACTCGCCATGAATTTAGCTTTTGTATTTACAAAATTTCCCCAAACTTCCCTTTCTAATATTCATGAGAATAATGCAATACCAATCAGAATAGAGTTGGAAGGGACCTTTGGAGGTCTCCTAGTCCAACTCCTGCTTAAATGTTTGCACAAAGGGAACTAAATACAAGAGTGGCACACTCTAATTGGCAACTATAAGGGAAACCTTGTTTTGGAATATTTGAAATGAAGAGGAATTTGGTTTTTTTGTGGAAATGATGAAATAAAAATATGTGATGAAATTGTAAACAGGACAGGTAAAAGTATAAATATCATTATTATGAAGATATGAAAATTTTGAAAGAGACTAAGAAATGAATGGGAAAGCTATAAAATAAGCCTGAGAAAAATTAATAAAGAATATATAAAATAGTGGTAAGATATGAAATTAAATATGAAGGATGAATACGTAACTGAGATTATATCTGTATGGAGATGTGAAAGCCTGGAACTAGGCTGCTCACTAAAAAAATGATGTTTTATTTCTTTTTGTTGTGTTTGTTGTTGAAAACTCAAATAACATTTTATTTTAAAAATGTTTGCACATCTGGATTGCAAATATCCTTTGGGGTATTTTTTAGGATCCCTACAAAACCACTGGATATTTGCAATGTTAGCTAGTTACTGGAATAAATTGGAAATTTATGACACAAATGCTGCAAAAATTTTTTACCATAAGATAATGTTTTTTTTTAAACTTGGCAAGTTTAAGACAGGGGGACTTCAACTCCCAGAATTCCCCAGCCAGCAGGGGGCTGGACTAGAAGATCTCCAAGGTCCCTTCCAGCTTTTATTCTATTCTGTTATTCTGTTTTGCTCTACTCTACTCTATTCTTATTCTATTCTATTTTAAAGAAAGAAAAAGGAAGGAAGGAAAGGAGAAAGGAAGGAAGGAAGGAAGGAAGGAAGGAAGGAAGGAAGGAAGGAAGGAAGGAAGGAAGACAGACAGACAGACACTTATCTGAAATGGTATATATAGGTTCTCCTGCTTTAGCAGGGGGCTAGACTAGAAGATCTCCAAGATCCCTTCCAGCTTCTGTTCTGTTCTGCTGTCCTCTGCTCTGCTGTATTCTATTCTATTTTATATTCTATTCTTATTCCATTCCATATATTCTATTCTATTCTATTCTATTCTATTCTATTCTATTCTATTCTATTCTATTCTCTATTCATTCCAATATTCTATTCTATTCTATTCTTATTCTATTCCATATATTCTATTCTATTCTATTCTGTTCTATTCTCTATTCATTCCATATATTCTATTCTATTTTATTCTATTCTATTCTATTCTATTCTATTCTATTCTATTCTATTCTATTCTATTCTCTATTCATTCCAATATTCTATTCTATTCTATTCTATTCTATTCTATTCTATTCTATTCTATTCTATTCTATTCTGCTCTATTCTCTTTCTCTTCTGTTCTATTCCATTCCATTCCATTCTATTCCATTCTATTCTATTCTATTCTCTATTCATTCCAATATTCTATTCTATTCTATTCTCTATTCATTCCATATATTCTATTCTATTCTATTCTATTCTATTCTAGTTTTGAGAATCACTGCTGCAGGGCTACCAGATCTAGAATAGAACAACAGAACTGGAAGGGACCTTGGAGGTCTTCTAGTCCAACCCTTGCCTAGGCAGGAAACCCTGTACCAATTCAGACAAAATGGTTAAACAGCCTTCAAGTTTTTCTCCCTGTGCTTTGCATCTTTCGGCTGTCATAAGTAATGGGGGGAGGAGGGAGGACATGGTAATGGGAAGCGAGCTGGAGGTGTTACAAACCAGAACTGTATGGGGGGGGCCAGGTTCCTGCTTAGGTTTCTATCCTATGCTATGCACAGCCGCCACTCTTTATCAAACTATGTCAAGGTCAACGGACAGAGGCCTCATCGCCACCTGGAGATGCCCACATGGTGATGTACACAACTTTTCATTGGATGAGCCAATTGAACTCTTGGGGGTGGGAACGTGGCCATCCCTGTGTGTATGGGATTTATGCGCCCATTTTCTCAGGTTCAGAATTCTTTGGTTGCTACCACTTGATTTCCAGTAAAAGATATATTTTCTCTGATTAACGGAGTCTTAAGTATTTCTTTCTTGGATTTTGAATGGAGCAGCAGCTGACATTATTCTTAAAAGCTTCTACTGTTGGAGCATTTACAAGTTGTGGAAGCCCGTCGTTCCGCAGATTCATTGTTCTAACTAAACATCAGATTTCAGTAACAGCCACAATCCTAAGTCTGTATTTCAGCTTTTGCAATTTTAATCTCTCTTTTTATAGTTAGAATTGTTCTTACCTCTCGATTTTGACTGTTTTGCCAGCCGCCCAGAATTTACTTTCCAGAATGAGATCAGCAGAATATCAATTCAATAATCACCCCAACCCTAACCCTGAAGAATGTCAACTATTTTTATTTTTATTCAAAGGCATTCTCTATTTTGCCAGTGTCTTTTCAAAACTGTAGAGTGGAATTCTGTCAATTTCTTTTTAAACAATGCAATAACCCGTTGGAGCTGGTCTTACTTTTGAAAAAAAAATGAATAGAGGATTTGCAAGATGCTAATCTGTAAATTATTTAAATGGAGATGTTGGAAGGGTTAGGCTGTTTAATCTGAAATCATATAGGTTCTCCTGCTTGAGCAGGGGCTGGACTAGAAGATCTCCAAAGATCCCTTCCAGCTGTATTCCATCTTTCTACGCAGAGCAGAGTCACTGCAGTTATTCATTTAGTGACCATTCCAAGTTTACAATGGCACTGGAGAAAAAAAAGTGACTGTTTCACACTTAATGACTGTTGCAACTTCCCCCGCAGTCACGAAATTCAGACACTTGGCAATGGACTCATACTTACAACGGTTGTGGGTGAACCAGGGGTGGGATTCAAACTTCTTAACAACTGTTTCTGTGGGCATGGCCTAATTTGTGGGTGTGGCTTGGTGGTCACATGACTGGGCAGGCATGTCTTGTATGTAAATATTGTAAATATTTAATTTTTTATTTTAAAAAAAGTAACTTTTACCCAGAATCACACAAAGCAGGCAGGCAGATTGAGTTGCTCGCAGAATCACAGATTCATTCAGAGATCTATCTATCTGCAATCAGCTACCTGAGTCTGTCACAAAAAATTTGCTTGTAAGCAAACTCACAAATTAAATCACAACACACCATGTATGTAAATATTGAATTTTTTTTATTTAAAAAAAAGAGCAACTTTTACCCAAAATCAGGCAAAGCAGGCAGGCAGATTGAGTTGCTCGCAGAATCACAGATTCACNTATCTGCCATCGGCTAGCTCAGTCTCTCAAATTTGCTTGTCGTGAGTCTGCACTGAATTTGTTTGCAAGCAAACCTTCAGTCCTAAGGGAGGTTTGGCTGTGCTGAGCCGAAGATCTGAAGACTAGCTGGAAAGCAAGAAATCCAACCTTTTCCTGCTTCCTAGCTAATCTAAATCTCTTGGCACAGCAGAACAGATGATGGTCGGAAAAAGGAAAAATATCAATTTATCAGGCAAGTTTACCGGGTAAGGAGAGAGTGGGTGGGGAGGGTTCCCATGGGCCATGTGGGTGGGGCAGCCTTGTGTTTCTGCGCAGCCTGGATTAATTGCTTTGGGGGGGATGCTCTGGGGGTGAGATTTCTCTGGGGCCCATCAAAATTTTCTCACAGTCCACCAGTGGGCCGCGGCCCACCAGATGGCGACCAGATGGCTGTTCTAGAATAGTGATTGTCAAAGTGTGGTGTGAGGGAACCATGGCCCTTTACAAAGAAAGTCCAAGGTTTAGGGGACTTTTTCGCTTGCAACAAAACCATAGAAGAAGAAACATGTTAAGGATTTATAAATCATGATGGTATGAAAATTTTCTCCCAACCTGAGAACTCAGGATATCCAATAAAATTAAATACAGGAAATTAAGGATGGAATTATTCTGGCAAGTTCTTTAAAATTCTGCAAAATACATAAATACACTTATGAATGAATGGGTTTGTAAAAAGATATGTTGATGGTCACCAGTTAAGTTGGCCTTTAAAAGGCTCAAGAAAAAAATTCATATAGGATCATCTACCAATGAGAATTCATCTTAATAAGTTATTTACTGATTTTTCTTATACTGCTACTCATGGAAGTGAACCAATATTAGAAATACTCTGACTTTTTATAACCAACACAATAAAATCAAAGTCTATAAATACAATTACAACTAGGCATCCAACATACCTATTTATTTTGTCTGAGATCACAGGGAGCATTTACTGAACAATAATTGCTAAGAAATGGCAATGGAAAATCACTGTCCTCTACATTTCCAAATTGTGCTATTGACCTGATCCTTACAGTCTGGAAATAGAAAATCATTAACTGATACAGAAACAAACCCAGAAAAGTTGCAAAAGTAACAATTTAATAACACAGCCAAACTTTTTAACAAAGCAAGAATAAGAAAACAGAACTAATCCAGAAGCCAATTAACATAATATTGTGTTGGATGGGAAAAGGATGGGATGATAAACTCAAAACTTTGTGTTCTTCATGAATGCTGTTTTCTATGCAATTTTCAATGCAATTTCTTTGGCAGCGTTTTCAGAAGTAATTTGCCACTGCCTTCTTTCTGGCAGAGTTGAGGGAGAACCAACTAATTTTGTGCCTAAGCAGAGCTACAAATCACTTTCTTGGTTTCTACCCTAGTTCATGTATTCCCTTCACCAAACTGTCTCTCCAAAAGGGGCTGCTATGCTGTATGTTAAATATGAGGATATAAGTTGCCTTTGGAAGTCTCTGATCTCTAAAGCAAAATCTTCAACTGCCCCAAGACTATTGAACATTCATCTTCCAAGAATTTCTTTAGTCGGATTGATCTGGGAGTCCTTGGCCTCTTAAATTTTGTATTTCACTTTATGATTTTAGTGCAGAGGTTCCCAAACTTGGCAACTTTAAGACTTGTGGACTTCAACTCTGGCAACTTTAAGACTTGTGGACTTCAACTCTGGCAAACTTTATGACTTGTGGACTTCAACTCTGGCAAACTTTATGACTTGTGGACTTCTACTCTGGCAACTTTAAGACTTGTGGACTTCAACTCTGGCAACTTTAAGACTTGTGGACTTCAACTCTGGCAAACTTTATGACTTGTGGACTTCAACTCTGGCAAACTTTAAGACTTGTGGACTTCAATTCTTCAGCTGGGTGGAGAATTCTGGGAGTTGAAGTCCACAAGTCTTAAAGTTGCCCAAGTTTGGGGACTCCTGTTCTAGTGGCAAAAGAAACTTTTGAGCCCACCACTTTCTCTCATTCTCTTCCCTGCCTCTTGTTTCTCGCTCTGAGGGGTTTTCACGCTGAAGGGAAGAAAGAAAGAAAAACCCCGAAAGCTTTTCTTTTGCTCCTCTCTGATACATAGCCAGGAAGCTTCTCCCAACGTGACGGATTCTTGACATATATTTGGAACCATAATCCGCCGAGTGCCGACTGGGAGTGCGCCCAAAGCAATTCGGAAAAGGCAAAGGGAACCCTATACCCAAAGCCACGGCTGCGGGAGAAATGGGAAAGAGAGAAGAGCTCAAGGTACGAAGTACGAAGCTCCCCTGAAACGCCAGGAACATGAAATGGCGGGAAGCTGACAGGAGATGCAGGCTGAGCGTAGACCCACTTTTCTCCTTTGCTAACCTGGCGCTCCCACTGCCCATGCGCTCCCCGCGAGGCCTGCTGCAAAGGCCCCTCGGCACGGAGGCGGAGAGCAGGTTCTGCCTCAGCAGCCTGAGGGCGCCGGGAGAGTCCTGAGGCCGGACCCGGCCGACGCATCCCCCACCCCAGCCCACCCGGAGTGACAAGGCGCAGCTTTGGGAGCTCCCGCCCAGCCTTGCGCGGAACGGCTTTTACCTCAGAGGGTGGCGGGTAACGGCAGACCTGCCGCAGCTCCCGAAGCGGGCTCGACTTGCACCCGGGCGAGCAGGCGCCAGACTCTGCCAAGCGCCGCTGTTGACAAGAGCGGGCTGGCGCGGCGGGGAGAGGGAAGGCGAGGGATGCCTCCCTCCCCGGCAGCCAATCCCCAGCCGCTTCATGGGCACGGGCCTTCCCCTTCCGCCCGGCGGAGCCCTCGCCTCCCCTTTGCCCGGGCGCGCCTCGCTGGGCGGGGGCCTTGGGCATCCTCCGGGGCGTCGCGCTGCTTCATGCGGAAGAGTTGCAAGGCCAGAAGGGCGCCTCAGACTCTTCTGGGTTGTCGCGCGTGAAGGGGAGATCGTTTCAGAAAGAAAAGAAAAAAAAGGGAAGGAAGGAAGGAAAGAAAGAAAGAAAGAAAGAAAGAAAGAAAGAAAGAGAAAGAAAAAGGAAAGAAAGAAAGAAAGGGAAGGAAAGAAAGAAAAGAAAAAGGAAAGAAAGAAAAGAAAAAGGAAAGAAAGAAAGAAATGGAAGGAAAGAAAGAAAGAGGAAGGAAAGAAAGGAAGGGAAGGAAAGGAAATAAAGAAAGAAAGAAAAAAAGGAAAGAAAGAAAGGAAAAGAAAGAAAGAAAAGGAAGGGAAAAAGGAAAAAGAAAGGAAAGAAAGAAAGAAAAGAAAGGAAAGAAAAAGGAAGGAAAGAAGAAAAGGGAAGGGAGGGAGGAAAGAAAGAGAAAGAGGGTGTATGCTCACATCTGCATTTTAGTTTCAAAACTTGTTTGCTGATTTATCCATCCCTGCAAACCACGGAGGGCAGCGTCAGCCAACTCATCACCGGGACCGGATAGGGCTTAGTTTGCCTGACTGTCCTTCAGAGGCCTTTGCCCAGCCGATGAGTGAAGGCCTTTTCACCCAACCTTGAGGTGGCAGAAAACTATCCTGGCATGAAATCTGTTCCCAGTGCCAAGACTTAGCATGCCTTTCGTATCTCTGACCATAGCTGCTTCAAGGAAAAGAAGACAAGGGTGCCAAAAGTTGAACATTTAAACGGTGTTTAGATCCATTAAAAAATACGTGTTGCTCAGTTGAAGAGTGAAAAGTTTATTCCACTTGATTGCTGGGATGAAATGGGCAAACAATACAGACAGCCACTTGTCTGAAATGGTATAGGGGGCTGGACTAGACAGAAGATCTCCAAGGTCCCTTCCAGTTCTATATTCTATACTGGCATAAAATATTGCCAGGATAACTCAACCCACATCCAAATGCCTCCCAATAATGAAATGGACTTTGGTCAGAATGTCATCTAACTTCCCATAGTTACTGTAAAAGTGAGATGAGGGAGAGAAACTGTCCCACAGGTACAACACATGGGAGACTTGCTTGGCATATAAGCGTGGTAAGTAAAACTGAATGCAAAATAACTAACTTTTACCCAGTTTACCAGGTTAGATAGAGCAGGGGTCTCCAACCAACTCTTGGGCCGCAGCCCACTATTGGGCTGTGAACCATGTGGGCCTCAGAAGCAGTGGGTGAGTGTGCATGTGCGTGCATTCCCACTTGCACAAGCAGTGGGTGAACACATGTGCTGGCTCCATTTGCGTGAACACGCATTGCCTATCACTTGCGCAAATGGAGCTGCATGTGCATTCCCCTCTTCAACTTCCCCACCAACCAGTCTGCAAAGCTGGAAAGGTTGGGGAACTCTTGAGACAGAGTGAGCACACTCCTAAATCCCTTCCTTTTGCACCTTATGGGAGCCAAGAAGCCAGCTCCTGCCTGAAGGCACACTGCCCCCTGAAGTTCTGCAGGCCTCTTCCATCCTAGCCTTCTGAAAGGCACCAAAGATCTAGTTTTTCCCTAAAGTGTGAGATAAAGATAGAAGGTGGGAGGCTGTGAGGTCAAGTCCTGCCATAGCCATGAAATCCAGCTGGGTAACTTGGGGCCAGTGACTCACTCTCTGTTCTGACCAAGGCTTCCTGAGACAGTAACAATCACCCGCTGTTCCCTAAAACCTTTTTTTTTTAAATTTCAACACCTGTGAATTATATGCATTCACAGCCCTTAATGAGTCCCAAACAGTTTGTGAACAGTCCAACAGAAGCCTGCCACGGTCTTTCCAGACAAAGCTGATCAGCATCCACCTTTATTGCCCTTGAAATGCTGCCAAGGACTAAATTGCCAATTAGCTGTACAAGGCCAAACTTCAGAGTTGAAACTGACCAGAACGAACAAAGTTGCTTCCTGCAAAGGCTCATGTCCTTTTGCTCCTCTTTTATGTCTTATGGGAGGGACCAATCATCTCCAAGCTTACTCCTGAGTCACCCCTTTTGTCTTAACTGTTCTTGCCTTCTGGCAGCTCTACGCAAGCGCGCAATGGGAACAGGCTCCCCCTAATTCCTCACTGATGTCATATTCGGGAGGCTCCGGAGTCAGCACATAACTCTCAGATGGCCCATCTCTGTGCTGGATGCAGATCCCTCGTCTGTGGCCTCCCTAGACTCCAGAACTGGCCCATGTTCCTCCCCACTGTCCGACTCTGCTTCCAGCTCCGTATGCCACCAGTGGACCACAACACTCAGCACAACCTACCTCACAGGGTTGTTGTGGGAAAAATAGGAAGGTGTCTTGGACATGTTCACCACCTTGAGTTCTTTGTAAAAATAAAGACAGAATACAAACTTAAAAAATCAGATGTGAAGACTACATTTCAGAAGCTTGACTTTGCAACATACTTTTGCTCTTATCTGTTTGGATTTGTTGTTTTCATGTGGTTTTAATGTTTTAATTTTGGACTTGAAAGCCAGTCAGAGTTTGTTGTACGATGGGCAGCTATTTAAATATCTTAAACAAATAAACTGGGCCAGCTAATGAAAATGAAATAATATTGAGGCTATGATAAATATCTACCGCATCTGAGAAGCTTTAGATTCAGACCCTGAAGAAGATAATGGGAAGAAACTTTATCCACGCTGTTTTAGTCTTTTTGGAAGGCCATCAAAATGCGGCTCTGGAGCAGAGTGATTGGGCCTATGGAGGATTGTTGGAGCATCTTAGGAAGATGCTTGCAGTGGTGTTTAGTTTCAGTTGTGGCTTTTATGGTTTATATTGTTTTATTTTCTATGAGCTGCTCAAAGTTGTACTCTTAAGATGGGCAGTCATGCAAAATTTTAAAATAGATAAATAAAATTATAAGAGGGATTTATTTTTCCATGCAACCTCCATCTCTGTAGCCATCCTACCTTCCCTTCATCGTCCTCACCTCATTAAAATCCAAATCCTACATTGGTCAAACTCCTCCATGGACCCAAAGAAGTGACCTTCAGCTCACAAAAGCTGATAACTTGTAATAGAATGTATTAATTGAAGTGGCCTCCAGACTCCTGATTTTCAGTACTACAAACTAACATAGCTCTCTTCCTACAATAATTTAAGACATAATTAATTGAAGTGCCTGTGTAAATTGCCTGTATGATTTGTAAAACACTATTCTGCCAAACAAAGATGTTTGTGAGAGTATGAAAGTGCAAGATCCAACTTTCATAGTTTCAAAAGAATCCTGGTAATAGAAAAAATGTCCATTTGTAAATCAGCTTTCGGTTTGTAAGACAGAAATGATGTATAAAAAACATTCACTGAGAACATTTTAACCTTTCAGCACTTGAGAAAACATTATTCATGGAGCATTGGAATCATTTTTAGTGTTGTAGTTAAGGATGAATAAAATAGATTTAATGCATTTCTATTCAGTGTAAATACTCCATATTACCGCTAGTATAGAAATATGATACACTGTTCTGTACTAAAAAATTAACAGGATTGTTAAGAGAATTCTACACAAGAAGTAAGTTGTATCTGCTCTGACCAGTGATATCAGTGACAAGTTGATAACCCACCACTGTAAATTATTGCTGTCTAATATGTCAGATTTGCTGTAACTCTTAGCTATTTACACATTTATCTTTAACAAAATAATTATGGATTTAGGGGCTTCCATTAAATGGATTAAAGCTCCATTAATATTATTGTCAAGGAACTTATTTCTTGTCTCTTTCCAAACAACAGCGTTAAGGATGGTGCTTAGAAGACTGAAGTATTTTAAGGTCACATCAATCTCTGCTCCCTATTTGAAATTCAAAAGGAGACACGGAAGTGACCTAGAGACCATGAATACCTTAAGGCAGGGTTGTCAAAGTCAAGGCCTGCAGGCTCGATCTGGGCCACGGGGTGTTTAGATCTGGCCCATCCCAGCAAAGGACCGGCCCACGGTGCTTCTGCCAGTGAAAACTCAGGCTGGGGGGCTGGCGCACAGCTCCGTTTTCACTGGCAGAAGACTAGCAAAACAACCTAAAAACAAAACAAAAGGAGAAATGTTTCCCCTGTTGCATTTCAGCATGCAAGAAGGAACAGGAAAGGAGAAAGGTTAAAGAGGAAAGACAAAAAGAAGGAAAAATGGGAAGAAAGCAAGGAAGGAAAAATAAGGAAAGAGGGGAAGGAAGAAGAAAGAAGAAAGCGGGAAGAAAAAGAAGAAGGAAGGAAGGAAGGAATATTATAATGAGAGTGAGTGAGGGTCCAACACAGGTGTCCCCGACATGAGTGACGTCGAGCTGGCCATACCCACCATGGCCAAGCCTCCCAGGTTACGCCCCCTTGGCCCTCTAAGGTCAAACACAACCCTGATGCGGCCCTCAATTAAATAGGGTTTGACACCCCTGCCTTAAGGAATCTCCAAAAAGCTATCCACAGGGAGTAATGATGGAGATTGCAATTTTGTGACTGAGGCATCATTATTTTTTTGGATATGTTAAAACCATTCAAGACAAGCTTCAACCACCCATTCCCAACTGCTTTCTTTAATTCTTTTTAGCGTCTGTATTCTGTAGAAGCTCCTGGTCCCAAACAACTGTGGCTTGCAGTCCTCCATCTTTTTTTTCCAATTTCCATCACAATTGAATCAGTGAAATATCGCACAGTGGTAAGAATGCACTATTGCAGGCTAATTCTGCTGACTGCCAATTGCCAGCAGTTCGGCAGTTCAAATCTCATGAGGCTCAAGGTTGACTCAGCCTTCCATCTTTCCGAGGTTGGTAAAATGAGACCCAGATTGTTGGGAGCAATATATGCTGTCTCTGTAAACCGCTTAGAGGGGGCTGTGAAAGCACTGTGAAGCAGTATATAAGTCTGAGCGCAATTGCTATTATCTGTAGAGGAAAAAAGAGGGTTGCAAAAAGCCTTATTCACCCAAATCTTTTCTTTCGTTCTGATTTCCACCACTTGTTTTGTGTCAAATGTCTTCTTTTCGAAGAAGATAATTGATTATCATCTGAATTTTGTTGCTATGGAAGTATTCATTATGTTAAATAGGCAAGACGTACAGGGAAGCCTTTATTTCATTTCATATAATATGAGCTTTTTAATCTTGCCATTTCCATTAGATTACGGATGCGGTGTTATCATTTGCAGTAAATGTTCACCCACTGATCAGCTGTGTTAAGGACTTGAAATAACTTCTTAGAAAGAGAATCTAATTCTCCAAGGAAACTAATGTGACAAATAATTATAGCAACACAGAATAAGACTATTGCAGCTCCAAGAAAAAAATGCAGTTTTTGTAGCATATTAAAAAAAAAGAGGACATAATTTGTTTTTAGCCCTAAAATAACCTGGGGCTAAAAGCAACATATAATTTGCTAAGAAAACAAAATGATCTGAGAGACACAGCTGAACTGAGTCACTGAAGCATAGTAAGATTTCTCCTATTTATCTTTTTCTCAGTCTCCTAAATGCAATAAACAGCTTGAAACAATATGCATGGGAAAAGGAGAGGCCACAGGTAGCTCCCTGCCCAGAGCCTGCATAAAAGGTAATCAGCAATCTACTGCAGAAATGCATATTACCTAGAGGAGAATTGAGAGCCACACCTGTCCTTGAGGTGACATGTTGGAGCAAACTCCAAAAGACGGAAGGAACCTGAATAAAAATTGATTTGGCATGGTACAGTTTGATTATTTCCCATATATTGTGCATTAATAGCAATTTGTGCTAGAGCTCTGGAGTTGAACTCAAGGATTTTAGAAAGCTACATGTCTTTTTAAAGTCTCAGGTTATCAACAGCAATCTACTGGCTAGATACTCTACTAGATTGCTAGATTTCTTCCAGGAGATGAGGAAGGGGTTGGGGGTTTTTTTGCTTATAAATGTTTAAACAGTAACAAAAAATGGATTTTTGCCTTTTTTTGAAATGTCTAATCATTGTCATAACTCATGAATAAGGTTGTACTTATATATCCAACATGTTTTGACAGTCTTCTCTTACCTGGTGCCCATGTGTCCATCATTCACAAGCTTGCAACCAGTCACTTAGAGATGATTTGAAGTTACAACACACCTCCTAAAGAGCTACTTATGACCTGGTTTCAAAGTTCTGATATTAGGGGCATTCTCCTCATGGGTTACATGACCGCATTTTGGGTGCTTGTCAACTGGCCATGCTTTTATAGCTTTTGCAGTGCCACACATAACATCAATTTATGACTTCTTTGCTAGAAATCAGCATTTACTTCCAGTTTCTGGCAAAAACTACCCCATAACAAACATTATGTTTGCTTAACAACCACAATATTCAGTTAAACAGCTCTGGTGTTTGTTTTACGACCACCACAAAAAGTCACAAAATTGGATCCGGTCACATTATGATCCTCTTTATGACCAACTTACAACCACAATTGCCAGGTTCAATTCTGGTCATAACTCAAGGAGAGTGACAACCAGATAACAGGAAAAGATGCTGCAACCCTTTCCATGACGATATCCAGTTTTTAGCTCAGTTTGTCTTCTCCAGTACCCTCATAAAAGGTAATAGATTGAAGTTCCATTAGACCATTTCCATAACCTGAACACTGTACAAATATTTTGTTAGATTAATCCCATGTTAGTCACCCATGAAAGCTGAATAGCATAGAATACTGTAAAAGGAGGATGTTTCCACCCCCCAATTCACTTTATAAGTCTTTCACAAGCAGTTTTAGGGGTGTAAAGTAGAGTGAAAAAACAAATCAATATGGTGGCCACAATGTCATAATCAAAACTACCAGTTTTCTGTGTTGCACAATACACATTAAAGAAAGGTGGAGTTTGGATTGCATTATTGTGGCTGCCATTTTTTACTTTTGCTACTGTATCCTGTGGGCACTCTGAAATCCACCCTAAGCAGTCAGAATGAACCCTGTTACCTTGGATCAATAAAACTTCCTTTTTCTAGTGCATTTAACTAAGCGACTTTCTGATGTACCTTTTCAGTTTAATCAATTAATGTTACAAAGCCTTCCTGTGCAGAAGAAAAGGTCTCTCAGTTTTGGAAGGAGATTCAGTAATGCTGCATCCTTCCTTTTCTTCCCTTTAATTTTTTCAAGTGGGCACCTTGCTAGTGGATGACCAATAAGCGGCTTTAACTCATGATGCTGCTTCTCGGTATAGCAAAGACAAACAGAAATTTGTAACTCTTTGCTCTTATCTAATGGTTGTGCAGGTTTCTTAACCATCAAATATACTGTATGTTTGGATTTTTTCTTTTTTAAATATCATTTTTATTTTATTATATAAAATATCAAAAAAGGAAAAAGAAAAAAAATGGGAAATTAAGGGTGGGAAAGGAAACGAGGAAAAGGGGATGTGAAATACAAGGGGGAAGAGAAAAAGAAAGAAAAGGGGGCATTGACTTCCAATTTTTCTTAGCACAGTATAAGATAAAAACACTCAAACCTAAATTTTTTGCTTTTACATATTAATATATAACTAGCCATTTCTATAGCACCAGATCTTTCTGATCAACAAAACCAAAATTTCATTTTTTTCTTCACAAGCCCAAATTCCAGAAGTGATATCCAAATAAGAACATATTTTCCTCTTTAAATAATCAGTTTAACCTACTTTATCTTCCTTGCTATGGAAACATGTATTTCTATTTCTGTTTGGATTTTTTCTTTATTAATTTCTTCTTGAGTTATTTAGCTGTGAAATACCTTGTAATGCTTTATTGTTTATACTGGGATAACTTTGCTTTTAAAAGGTTTTGACTTTGCTTATTTTTATTTTTATTGCATATGGATATGTTTGGACAACTGATATGTAATCTTAGTTTTATAATCTTAATGATTTGACTACCAATGATGAGAGGAAAACCATATGGAAAACTCTAACTCTTTGTTTCTCTGCCTGGATTTTCACAGGCCAAATATGGTAACCGTATTTTATGAGAAGGAACAAGAGATTAGCTTTAAATTACTCTTTATTTTTTCTAGTATTTAAAAAGATAATTATTTCATTTATTTAGAATATTGATCTCCCATTGTTAGCATAGGAAGCATGGAAGATAGGAGAATATTCATAAATTGCAATACTGTATTTTAAATAGTATCAGTAAATCTGATTAGTAAGTAGATAAACTATACAATACTCATGTTTCAATTTGGAAGAATAATAGATGTCCACTAGAGGACGCCACATTTTGCTCTTTAAAAACCACTATTTTCAATAGCTAAGTTGCAAAGGTACAATCTTGGACAACCTAAATTAGCGAGCAGCTCTGATTTCTTCATATGAAACACCTGCAAAAGAATCCAATGGATTTTTTTTCTTCACAATTAGATATATAAACACATAATTCAACATTCTGTCTGTTGACTATTATAGTACTTGGAACCAGAGTTTAATGAGAATTAACAGAAAATTAAGGAAACATATTTGGTATTTATTAATTTCTGAATTCAAATAGATTCAACTGATTAATACGGAAGCTGACAAAGATCCAATAAAATATCTATGCAGAATAGTAGGCATGAAATAAAAGCCCAGCTAAGTTTGTGACAAACTAATCAGAAGCAGGAAATGAAGATTTATTTTAGCAAATAATTAAAGCCACAAAAACCATGAAATATCATAGTTATGATAAGGAATTTCTGCACATAAAATTTCAGAAAAAAACATCCAGATAAATCCATGCGGTTTTCTTGTCAAGGATTTTGAGAAGTGGTTTGACGTTGCCTCCTTCCTACGATGGAAGGAAAGTAACTGGCCCCGAATCTTCCAGCTAGCTTTGTTTTTAAGGTGGGACAAGAACTCATAGTCTCCCAGTTTTTAGCCTGATGTCTAAGAATTCAAATAATAGAAATTTTGGGTTTGTGTGGTCAAGTATTGTTAGATTTCTTGGTTTTAACAAAAAGCTCAGGAAAAATAATCAAACACAAATCATTCATTTTGGAAAGCCCAATTCTAATAAACAAAGAGGAATAATAAGCAAGATACCCAGAGAAAGGAGATCTTAAAAGGCAAAATGTTGCAGCTAGCAGGGACTTCTTGAAAAGGAAATTAAGGATAGGATGGTCTCAAACAATATCACTGAAGAAGAAAATTAGCCATCTAAAGATGCCAATGTGGTTGAATAGGCAAGTTACAAAGGAGTTGAGACTAAAAAAAGGATGTTTATTGGAAATGGAAGGAAGTGCTAATGACCTAGGAAAACTACAAAGCTTCATTCCGACATGCAAGAATGAGGTTAGAAAAGCTTTGGCAGAAAATGAGTTAAGACTATGAAGGCAGGCAAAATCCAGAGAGAAGCTTTCTTCATATATGTCAACAAGTAGACAAAAAAAAAAAGATGATGGCTCATTGCTCATTCCAACTGGATAAATCAAAAACCAAAAGAAACAAGAGGAACTCAACTCCTTGTTTGCCTCTTCATCAAAGAAAATGATGATTTAAGTAACAGACTCTGGAAACAAATACAAGGGGGGATGGGGCACAGATCAAGATGAATGTAAGAAAAGATGCCCCACTCACCTTCAAGTTCCTAGGCTATGACAAAATAAAGTCTAGAATATTAGGAAACTATCTGAACACCTGTCTGAACCTTTACTGATTATCTTTGAAGAATCCTGGAGAAATTGGGGAAGTACCAATAAAAGAAAATATCAGCATTGAAATGTAGTAAGACTGATCACTGCTAGCATTGATGCTACTTCCCAGTTTGGATCGTGAAATGTCTGAAACAGCCAAGCTCAGAGACCACTAAGAACCCCTAAATTAGGGGAGGCCAAAGGACTGGAAAGGAGAAATATGGTCCCTGTCTTCAAGAAAAGAGTGAATCCCAATAATTACCAGCCTAGCATGAATACATGGAAAGATGTTAGAGAAGATATTAAGGCCCTTGGAAGCATCTTGAAGAAAAGATTGTGATTGCAAACAGTGGACATGGCTTTGTCAAAAAAGGAATGGCCATGTGAGACAAATCTTGTGATCTCCTTTGATAAGGTAAAAATTGTGATGGACGTTGGGAACTCTGGGGCTATCATCGACCTCAGTTTCAACAAGGTTGACATATTTTCATGTATTATCAATGACAAGCTCTTAAAGTGCAATTTGAACATCTAACTACACTCAAACATGCTTAATTGCAGAGTAAATTGCAGAGCAGAAACTGGGGGGGGGGGGNGGGGGGGGGGGGCTGTCGTTCCCCAGGGATCTGCCTTGTATCCGTTATTATTCAACTTTCTGCTAATGACCTGGATGACAGAACTGATGAGCTGCCTATCAGAGATGTGGATGATGCAAAATTGGTCCAGCCAACACCCAAGATAACAGAATGAGTTGAAATATGGACATGTTATAAAGCTAGATTGAGAAGAACAGTCCTTTCATAAGGAAGACCTACGACATACACCTAGGGCAGAAATGCAAAATGGGGGAATTAATCATTAATGACTTAGAAATGCTACAGTACATTACAGAATAGCGAATTGTGTTCATTGATAAAAGCCTGAAGATGAGCCTATGTATGAGGCAACTGCTGGAAGCTAGTCTCATTGTATGCAGTCTTGATTTCCCTCTGCATTGGCAGGATCACCCCTGAAATTGGATCTACCCATTCTGGACCAAAATTTCAACTGTTAGAATTATCCTCCAAACCTATTCTAATCAGTTCATTATTACAAAAGATAACTGACTAGTAAGTATAGGTTTGGATATTGTTATTTTTTTTTAATGTAAGGAAAAGCCCCACAGCAGAAAGATCTGTACAATTGTGGAAATCCACCCCTCCCCCCGAATAATGAAATATTTTGGGAAATATTAAATATGGCAGAATATTATATTTCTCCAAAGGGAGAAATGGAGAAACATGTTTTTAGAGACAAAAAGCACCCCCAAAGTTTTTCTTAATAGCCCACAGCACATGCCAGCATTTATTGAAAGAAGAAGCCAACTATCTAGATGGCTCTATTCATAAGCAAAGCAAATACTGTAGGCAGAAATCCATTCAGGACAGGATATTTTGAAGCTCCGTGCAGCACAACTAACAAAGGCAGAATGATAGGATTAGAAAGCAGCCTCTCACCCAAGATCTAACATAGGATGAAACCCATTAGCCACACTAGCAATTGCCCAATACTCTTTCAGAACACAAGCCACTTCATTTGCACCACCCCCAGAGTCCAAAGTCACAGAAACCAGGGAGCTCAGATGAAGATTAGCTCAGACAAGCACCTAGGATTTGCACTTCCTCTTTTGCCAATAGAGCCAGTTATGACCCCTACATAACCCCATAGGAATCTGACAACAGCCAATAGAATATTAGAGGATATGTTCTTGCACAGGGACAGGAAGCTCAAATATAAAGCCCAAAGAAGGAATAACACCCCCCCTCTCATGTGGTCAGCTGCACCAAAACCATGTGCTTGGTGGTTCTGCTTCACCATTAAACCATCTTTCCAATCAGCCTCTATGATTCCAGTGTCTTTCTCCCAGCTTGGAACTGAACCAGATGGCTCTTTCTTCCAACACAATAGAGGAAGTGTTTATTTATGAAAGTTGAACTTTGTCTATCTTCGGAGATTTTTAAGTAGAGGCTGGGTAGTGTCCTCTCAAGGATGGTTTATTTGGGTTTCATGCACTTTGCATAGAGTTGGACTAGATGATGATCCACAGGCCCTTCCAACTCTATGATATCCATAACAGTATGCAGGAAATATAAAGTTTGTAGTCAGCAGGACAATTTACTTGTTTGTTGCTTGAAAGTTTTTGTCTTCTCGTAAGTGAACATCTTGTAGCTACAGATTTATAAAACATCAAAGCTCTTTTAAAAGACTGGTAGTGCTTACATGTTACGGGGAAATGGTGATCACAGGAGAATAATTTTCCCACATTTTGGAAATTCCCTGTCTTATAGATCCTGGTTTATATACAATGTCATAGTATAAAATATAGATTAAGTCAATTCATGAAATGGAGGCTATAGTAACTTTCTAAATATACTACTGCCCAGTAAAACATTTACAAATGTGAAACTAATGCAGTTATACAGTACTGTGAAGAATAGAATAATATTTGTTTGTTGATACCACTTTGGATTTAGGAGTTTAAAGAAACATACAGAGTGTTTTCTCCCCTCATTTCCCTTCCAAAATAACTCTTTTGAGATAGGTAAGCAGAGCAAAAGGATAGAACTGAACCTGGGTTTCCTCAGCACCAGTCCAACATCTTAAGACAGTATTTTTCAACCTTGGCAACTTTAAGATATCTGAACTTCAATTCCTAGAATTTCCCAGCCATGTCATTAAAAAAAGTCCTGATGTCATAAAGTTGCCAAGGTTGAGAAACACATCCTTAAGCAGTACACTCTACTGGGTCTTACTGCAAGCTACAACATTTCACAGTTGTATCACTGAAACTAAAATGAACTTAGAACTTGATATGGAAGAAGCAAAAAGTATCAATGACCAGGCTTAAATTATCCTGCTTCAGATATGTTATCCCTAAGGCTAGAAAAGATGCTGGAGAAGTCCTGTATCAGTGATGGTGAATCTTTTTGTTGTGGTGTGCACGTGCTGGCATCCACAATGCAATGCAGCCCCCCCCCCCCCCNCCCCCCCCCCCCGCACATGAATGCGCAACAACCCCCCTTACCTGCACTGCGTATGTGCACATCTTCCAGCTGATTTTCAGCCCGTTTGAGGCCTTTTTCGCCCTCCTGGAAGCTCAAGAGAAGCCTCTGCAGCTTTTGGAGGCCGAAAAATGGGCCTTCCGGAAAAACCGGAAGTGCCAAAATGGGACCATTTTTCAGCCTCCGAAGGCTACAGAGGCTTCCCTCAAGCCTCCGGGAGGGCGAAAAAGGCCTCAAATGGGCCGAAAACCAGCTTGGAGGTGCGCACACGTGCAGTGCAGGTAAGTTTAACTGGGGCTTGCATGCCCACACAAATGGCTCTGTGTGCTACCTGTGGCATGCGTGCCATAGGTTCGTCATCACGGTCCTATGTAATGCTCTGTAAGAATTAGCTATAGTATGGACAAGGATGCAATAAAGAATGACTTTAACCAAAATGCACAAATAAACAATGCATTTCAGGTTTGCAAAAAGTTTTTCTTTCTTACAGAAGACCCCAAACTGGGAATATTATTGCTCGTGGGTTTGTTTTTTTCCCTTGCAATTTTCCAGATTAACCAAAACCAATAGTGGGCTGCTGCCAGTTCAGATCGGCTCACCCGTACTGGTATTTACGACCCCTGGGTGGGCCTGCCCACCTGCCCAGGTGCTATCCCATCCTATATATCTCATGTTTTTGTTTGCTCACCCTGCCCTCGCAGCGTAGCTGCTTGCTCACCTGATCTACTTACCCTGGCTGTGACACGCTGGAATTCCCCTGGTTTTTGCAGCCACACGAATGGCACGCGTGCAGTCACATTTTCAGTTCCGCACTAGGTGAACTGGTTGTTCAGCCCATCTGTGACCAAAACTATGACAATTGGGAAAATTGAGCAGTGGGGTAACCAGACCATGGAGCTCCTTTATGTTATTATTGGGATCAGATTCCTGCTCTCCCATGATTCCTCCTTAGAAAGTTTTGAAATTGGTCAGCGCTCTAGAGCAGGGGTCTCCAACCTTGGCAACTTTAAGCTTTAAGCAAAGCTGGCTGAGGAACTCTGGGAGTTGAAGTCCACAAGTCTTAAAGTTGCCAAGATTGGAGACCCCTGCTCTAGAGTAGCTTTTATAAATTTGCAAAACTATCAACCGCTTCAGTTGCACTTTTCCACACTGGAAAAAAGGTTGCTGGTTCCTTCAGGAGCTGCCTTTGTGCTGTCCCAGCCAGTCTATGGGAATTGGATAGTTACTTAGGAATTATGAGCTGTCCCCTTAAGGGAATGCATCATAGTAAATGTAGTTAAAGGTATCCTGGGAAATGTAGTGCATATCACGTGACCACATCTGTAATCCTGATTGGTCATTAAATTGACCCTCAAGGGGTTGGGGGAAGTTTTCCTCACTTTTGCCTGAACTCCCTAATTCATGGGAGCTGCTTTCTATCGCTACGAGATGGGTTAGGAGATAACCATCTTTTACTATGAGGCAGATATGCAAAGGATTGGTCATTAAAGGAGAACTTCATCACAGATGTGAGTTATGAGGATACCTGATGAACCAATAAATGTACTTTGTTATGGATGTCTTGTTGAGTTTATCTGTCTGCATCTACACAGCTTAAACTGTAGCTTCTACTGTGTAGAAGACAGAAAAGTAAGCCTTTAAACATCTCTGACTTCTTCCATCTGATTGGGGAGTTGATAATGCCTGCAAGGGCTTGGCAAGGTGCCCCTTTCATTTTAAGCAGGAGCCTAGCCTATATCCTTCCGCTATGGCCTGCACACCAGGCCTGCTACTCTGCCTAGAGATGGCCAACTGTGCCAAATTGAATAGTGCTTATTCTGTGCAGGGAGTTCCAACTGGACCTGGTCTCTTACAGTCAGGCTCATTTTGATGTGTGAGCTAAACCAATCTGAATTCAGATTCCCCAGAGTGGGCATCTAGCATGTTATGAAATGAAGCTTCTTTTCTTTACCATCAGGAAATTAAACCATTCACATTGCTAATCGCACAAAATCAGTTCGCAGTTGTAACTTGCACAAAAACCACAATTCATACCCATCTGAGGCAATGTACATGTGGAGAATCAGCCTACATAGACACTATTTTCATTAAAAGCCTGATCTTCTGCCAATATGTATAAAATCCATTTCCCCCATCTTTCTTTTCTTATCAACATACTAGTCTTCAGAATTATCTAGCAATTCAAGCAAAAGCGTTTTTATTTCATTCCCGTATTATTTTGGCATCAATATTATCTGCATGACTGTTTATAAAAATTAGCTTAGTGGGGCACACATCCTTATTCTTATGGATGCTCTGGTAAAAAAAGAGAAGTATTTTTAACTTGTTCTGAATATCTTGCAGGAAGATCCTTCAGAAGTTATATTACTATTGCATTTATTAATTGGATGATTTAGGGTTTAATGAACCAAGGACCACTCTCAATCCAGAGGTAGACCTCCAATAGGGGACAAGGGGCTCCAATTCCTTGTTCCGGTAGTGATTTAATCCAGATTCTTTCTCTGTCCCCCCTCCCCCCTAAATAATTTAAAAAAAAATAATTGCTATTTGTATCAATGAAAAGTTCAAGGAAGGCATGTTAAATGGTAAAGGCAAAAATAAGTTCACTGAAAGCACTTTTTTATCATCAGAAAGACACTGTCATTTTATGTATTATCTTACTATGTGCCACTATTGTCTTCCCTAAAAGAAAATAAAATTAATAATATTTTTAACTTAATTTAAAAGAAAGCAAGGGAAAGAAATGCAGTTCTGAATTCCACTGGTGGTCTTTGATGACAGGTTCCTGGGAGGCCTCAATAGTGATAGCTCTTAGACTTGTATACCACTTTGAGTGCTTTACAGCCCTTTCTAAGAAGTTTACAGAGTCAACATATTGCTCCCAACAATTTGGGTTCTCATTTTACATACTTCAGAAAGATGGAAGCTGAGTCAACCTTGAGCCTGGTAAGATTTGATCTGCCAAATTGCAGTCAGCTGGCAGTCAGCAGAAGCAGCCTGTAGTACTGCCTTCTAACCACTGTGCCACCACGGCTCCTAAGGAACATCAGTTCCCGACTGAAATATCTTGCATTATTTTTTCACCAGCTGCTGCAAGCTCCGTAAAGAGCTCTCTTGATCAGATCTGTATACACATGTTCACAATCTACTGCCTTCCGGATATCTGGATGTTCCCATCTTATTTCTTCCCAGCTAGTCATGCATCTTAACAGAGTTGGTTGGAGACATAGTTTCCTTTCAGAGGTGTCATACTCCTGGCAACTTCAGGGACACCTACTTGACTTTTGCTTGGTAGTGATGTGCAAGCATTTTGCCACTGCCTTCTTTGGAGATTTCATTTTTCCACTTCCCTATCTATCCACAGCCCTGGTATTTCCCAATATTTCACATGAACACTAATCGGCTTTGTTTCTCCTGAACTATGAAAGGTCAATTCTGCTACAAATTACTGAATTTTCTGCATGGGATGAAGTAAGGAAGCCTGTGATAGCTGAACAATTTCATGTACAATTGAACAATTTCGTGTCACTTCGGATTTTCAAGTAACTGTGTGAAATTTTAAAAGTTCAGCAAGACTTATTGTTGATCAGGTTCATATGAGTTCCATATCTTGAAACCCAATCTCTCATTTATAATTAACATTCATGGGAGAGAGGAAGGTGGCCCATGGCACTTGAAGAAGTTTGTAGAAGAGTACTAAAAGAGCTAAGAACATACTTAAGGAATTCCCCTGAAAAGAAAGGATACAAGATTGGAGATTTTTAAGAATTCAGTGAAGGCATGTAAGAGCAGACATGATAGAGATAGATCAGGTCAGACACATTATGGAATAAATGATAGAGATCTTTTCTCCCTTTCCCCATTGTTAGAATTTAATATTATCTATTAAAGCTTAGTGCTGGAAGAGCATTCCTTAAACATCAACTACTTGGGAGAAACAGTGGAAGAGCATGGTCACTTTTGTCTATGTATCTGAATGGCCATCATGAGACATTGAAAGCTGGTCTACATAAGCCATTGGCCTGATGTAGCAGCTCCATTGTTATAAAATTAATTGTTATGGGTGATGTTCCAAAAGGACCCCACAATAGCAATACCAGTAGCATTTAGATGTACAGTATATGATGCCCCATGCTTTACAAACTCTCTAGTCTAGGTGGTTTACAAGGTCAGTATTGGCCCAAACAATCTGGGTCTTCATTTTACTGACCACTGAACGATCAGTAAACCTTCAGAGTCAACCTTGAGCCATATCAGAATCAAACTGCAAGCTGTAGGCAGAGTCAGTATGCGATACTGCATTGTAACACTACACCACCAAGATTTCTGCTCACAACAGTCAAGGTTATGAGCAAAGTTCAGAATTGTCAGATTAGCTTTCTCTGCTCTAAGACAGGGGACTTCAGGAACCACCAAATTTATAATTTTAAATCCTGGGGACCACTAATATGAATTTTGACTGACAGTGGCTTGCTGATGTTGGTGGGAGAGAAAGAGAGAGAGAGAGAGAGAGAGAGAGAGAGAGAGAGAGAGAGAGAGAGATCTGATCTAACCCCTCTCTCCCTCCCTCTCTCTCTGTCTCTCCCTCCCTTCCTCCCTCTCCCCTCTCTCTCTCTCACACACACACACAGATTGGGGTGGGATTCAAATTTCTTAACAACCGGTTCTGTGGGTGTGGCCTAATTTATGGGTGTGGCTTGGTGGTCATATGACTGGCTGGGCATGGCTAGTATGTAAATATTATAAATATTTATGTAAATATTGATTTTTTACAAAAGAAAGAGCAGCTTTTACCCAAAGTCAGGCAAAGCAGTCAGGCACATTGAATTGCTCACAGAATCACAGATTCACTTAGAGATCTATCTATCTGCAATCTGCTAGCTGAGTCTGCACTGAAAAATAGAAGCTTCAGTCCTAAGGAAGGTTCAGCTCTGCAGAGTTAAAGATCTAAAGATTAGCTAGAAAGCAAGAAATCCAACAATTTCCTGATTTTTAGCTAATCTAAATCTTCCAGCACAGCAGAACAGCTGATGGGGGGGGGGCAAGAGGAAAAATAGCAACTTAACAGGCAAGTTTGCCAGGTGAGTGGGCGGGGAGGGTTCCCACGGGCCATGTGGGTGGCGCAGCCTTGTGTTCCTGCACAGCCTGGATTAATTAATGAGGGGTGCTCTGGGGGTGGCATTTCTTTGCGGACCACCAACATTTTCGCGTGGATCACCAGTGGGCCACAGCCCACCGGTTGGCAACCACTGCTCTAGGACACCTAAAAACATATTTACTAGGACCCACATTTCAAAACCACCATTGCCTTCTTGGATGATACTGAAGCCCTTGTGGGCCATCTCTTCATTTCTTTGTATGGCTAATGTATGCTGGGAAACTAACATAGTGAAAAGATTAGCATACCACATTCAACCTCCTTTATTGTTCATTAACATCCTTGGGGCAAACAACATACAGCTCTCAATCTACCCTTCCTTACATATTTGTTGCAATGGAAACAATAGCTTTGCCAGAAGGACAATTTACAAGGAAGAAAGAGTTCTTTGTTCCAGAATGTTTATGATAAAAGATTCTCATTTTGAAATTCACATTAGCCACGGAGATAAAGTTTGGAATATTCAATAAATTAACATTCAAGGAACTGTAGGTTTCTATCCCAACACATTTAGTCATAATAGCCTTCATTGTTATGCCTCTGTTATACCTTTGGGATAAAAATAATTTCCTACAGATCTCCCATTCATCAGATGTTCTCCAACTCTGCCAAAGAATGAGAATATAGTTCTTAAAACACTTGTACTGTTTGTCCTACTGTTTTGGGTAGTCCCAATAACTACCTGCCTCCATGGTTTGAGAAAACTAAGAAGGTGATATCTAATCAGATTACAATTGTAAATGAATGTAAAATATTACAGCTTTTGCAATATTTTCATAAACTTTGCTTCTTTTTTAAATACAACATCCATGAAATCAAACACTGCCCCATCAGAGCAATATATAGTTGTGCGATGGAAAAGACAGAAGGTGTTTGGAAAATAATATCTAGATGAAAATATTTTAGTGTATTTGTGGTCTGCACTTACCCCTTTTCTTATAATATTTATTTAAAAAAATGAGAATAGGGAATACTAATAAAGTGTTTCAATGGACACCTCTCTTGTCAAATTCAGAGAAGGTGGATCCAGTTAACTAGCTCAACCAACCAACACAGCTCCCATGAGATGTATCATTTTAATCCTGCCCTGCTTCTGCAGGAGGAAGCTTTCACAACCAATAAGTCGTCTCAACACAGCAATCTTACCCTTCACACACACACACACACACACACACACACACACACATATAATCACCATTGTTTCACCTCACCCAATCCTCTTGGTTTATTAAACTGATGCAGGAATACAAACTCACAGCAATGTTAATGAGACAGCATAACATCAGTAATCATAATGGTGACAGTGATATTGATAACAATGATATACTGGAGATGGCAGCATCTGGAGAAAGCAGAAGAGAAGAGAAAGAACTGAAGATAACAAAATACAAGACCTGCAGATAGAAATAGAATGACTGTGGCAAAAGAAAGCAAAGGAGCACACAACAGGTGCTTTGGGTGCAATTCCAAAACAACTGAAGCACCACTTGAATGCAATTGACATTGACAAATTCACTATTAGTCAATTGCAAAAAGCAGCTTTATTTAGATAGTTTATATCCTGGAATAAACCAGCAAAGTTTTTTTTCATAGTTACTGGAGCATTAGGAGCTATAACTAAAGAATCTGACTAAAGCTTGAATTGTTCCTAAACCACCAACATTTGCTAAGCATTCATTAGAAAAAAAAATATACAGCAATAATGATGATGATGATGATGAAAGACTTAAAATTTAAACTTACTGCTCCAAATCTAGAAGAGGAGAAGGTGAAGGAATAAATAATCTAATTCAAATTTTATTAAATACTGCAATTCAGTCCATTGCTACAGATCAGGTGTAGATTATTTGTTCCAGTTCTACATAACAATTATCTTAAACAAATCCTACAATTCTTTATCTTTTGATAAATTCAGATAGTCAAGAAGGAAATGCTCATCCTTAATACCCAATGAGCAAAAAATTATTATAACTTGTTGATTTGAGCCCCAAATGTGGACATATTAAAACAAACTATAGAAGTTAATGTTCTAACAACTGCAACTCCAACAGTAACATGTTTTTAAAATACCAACATTGCATCTGTAAACCAATATTGTACAAATATATCTTGCAGAATTAAGTCCTACAGAAAAAGTTCCCAGTATTTGCCAGGATCTGAATGAAATATTTGACCCAAAGAGGAAATGAATTCTGATTCTTAACTCATTCAATGCTAAAATAATGCTAAATTGATGTGGAAAATTAATTTTAAATTTTCCAGCAAAATAAAGTATTTGGTATCTTATAAATTATCTTAATTTGCTTAAGTAATGTGGTGGAATAAAAATACGATGATAGTTTAAAATGTAACTCAGATTCAGAGTTAAATTAATCTTAATCAAATTTATTAAACCCCCAAATTCAAAAGAATTGTAAATGTTCAACCTTTTTTTTATTGCAAAGTAGGAATTAGTGTAAATTTAACAAGCAAGAAAGATACCTGAGTTTCTTCCTTAACACCTTGATACTTATATTTGTCAGTATTTTTGCAGTAATTCAGTGGGATCTGTTTTATGCCAATTTATAGAATAAGGAGGCAATATATTAATTTAATCAGATCAGAAACTATCCAGGTATAGTAAAATCTTATATATTCCTTTAATATTTTTACATTTTCTCTATATAACACTATGGGTAAGAGATTTCATTAAATCTTTTTAAAAGAGTAAGCAGCTTAGCTATGAGACCAGCCCCAGGTTCAGTGAAGTCCAGTTCTCAGTTGAATAAACTTATAAGCTGAAGTAAAGACAAATGGAATAAACAGTCAGTTGGCTTTCAGATGAAACAAAACATAGAATTAAAAAACTGAAGTATATTTAGAAGGAACCCTGAATCATAAGGATTCTTCAAAGTAACCTCTAGGAAATTGTACTATGTCCAGTTCTGACTCTTTATCATAAATATTTTTCTGGGAAGTTTAAGAGAAATCTGGTAGCACTTTTTCCAAATAATCCTATCCTTTATTAAAGGGCAGAAACTTGTATTTGTTATAATAAGGCTTGTCCTCTGCATTGTCATTACTGTTCACTTATATTCTGAAAAGTGGCAGGCAAGCACTGGGTAAAAATGTAGAAAAACAGAATTAGTTCAGAATTCTCCCATTTAATTATTGAACAGATCTCTGTACTTTCCCACTACTAAATAAGGGGAAATCAGGAAAGCTGCAAACACTTAGGACAATTTTTCTCAAGGTCACTTTATAAAGTGAAGACTGCTAACACAATTGAAAAATGGTTGTCATTCATAAACTGGAGCAACCTGCAACTGCCAACATTGCAGAACCACGTATATAGGGATGAACTCTCAGAAAGGCAAAAAATAAAATAAAATGTAAAGCTATGTTGGCCAAACATTTCTTCAATTTTTACATTTCTGCACCACAAGGGATCTCTTTAATGCAGAACGGGAATCACTAAAGAAGTCTAGTCAGGTGATTGTTTCACTGGACATTTACTGTCTTCAGACATCACCCTAAAATGTGATTTGCTTAATCTTAGATTGATCAGGGTGAACTGGAATTAATGCGACAGTAGCAGGCTAGTGTAATTAAAAACACAGAAAGTCCTTTTCATTATATTTGTTTTAATGAGTTGAAATTGAAATAAAATCAATCTAGATTTTTGCACTGACTCTTTCACTTTGGGCAATCTAATATTCACTGGGCTTCTCCATCTTTGACCCATAAAAGGAGTGGACCTTGAGGTAGTTAATGAGAAGAGAGTCTAACCCAGCACCAATATTTATTAGCGTGAAAATATCAGTGGACAAGAGAAAATAAAAAGTAGTGTCTTCCAAGCTAGAAGGAAAACACTCTGACATATCTTTAGTGATGGGTCTGATTCCCAAAGTTAATTTGCACACACAAAATTTATGGGATTTGAAGAAGCCATGAGAGTTGCCACAATAAAGAAATTTGAGAAGTTCACTGAAAGGGAGAGATTAAGGGAACATGTTTTGTATGGAATTCAATTATATACTGCATGGACTGTGGAACTGAATAAGGAGAACATCCAGATTTAAGGGCAGAAATTTTAAACAGGATTAAGCCTACTTTACCGAAGTTTCTAAGCCAGTTTGTTTTCTCTAGCTGAAAACAATATTGGATCTGTTCTATATAATAGGTGTTGCTTACAATAATTGCACAGCTTTCAGAAAATGAATGTATAGCAATCAGCATGTATGGGAGCTACCTTCCTTCTTCAGCCCAGAAATGAAGGGCCACCAAATTTAACAGGAGAAACAGGAAAGGAGGAGGAGGAGGAGGAAGAGGGGAAGAAGAAGGAGGAGAAGAAGAAGAAGAAGAAGGAGAAGGAGAAGGAGAAGATTCCATTATTCTGTGGATTTTTTTTTCAGATTTTGCAGCATTAGTTGGGGAGGGCATCTGGAACATAGCCCTGATGAGTGACTTTTTGACTAGAATTGCACAGGGCTGGGAGGGGGAAGGGAGCCCTTCCAGGTGGTCTCTGGGAGGGAGGGAGCCAGTCATTTTGCCTTTTGCCTTCCCAAGCAAACCAATGCCTGCTATTAGTGTGATGAAAATCACAAATCCCACTGAAGGAGGGATTTCTGTTTCTTCCCATCACTTTCCCGTGTGTAAGTGGAAGTCTCATTGCTTTAAATAAAAATTCAGCTTTTTTTTCTTCTTCCTCAAAAGAAAATATAAACAAACCAAATCCAGCTATAGGCATTGTTACCGAGAAACCATTTTCCCCAATGATAAACCGAGGGGCACCTTTCAAATGATCCCTTGCAACAGTGGAGAATTGGTGGTTTGTTTCCCCAGCTCAACATCTGAGGATAGAGGCTGTGCTGAAGTCCAGGAGAACCCAGAGACAACATATAGTCCACAAAGGCTACCCTGGCAGAGGGAGACAAACTCAGGGAGTGAAAACCATAACCCAGGCATTTCAGCAGATGCACAATGGTACCCTCAGATGTGGGGGGGAGAAGAAGGGAGAGGATCCCTGGAACCAAGCAAGGTCTCCTTTGAGGTTTCTTTCCTCCTTGCTCAGCACCATTTGATGCAAGGAAAAGCTTCACCTGTTGAACTAAAGCAAACCAGTCTGTGTCAGGTTGCAAATAACTGTAATGGAGATGAATAAGGGTAGGCAGCAATGGATTGGCTGATTGGTTTCAATGGGACTCTGGGCAGTTTGCAAAATACCAGAGTTGTACAATAAAACATCTGTGGTGCATCTGTAAGATAAGCCAACAAATCAGAATAAGAATCAGCTTTGTTTGTAACCAGCTACCTTCTGTTTAGCTTGGTCAGTTTCTGAAGCCATTCCCCCTGTTGATAGTTTGAATTTCAGCATTATAATGCTGAATAATCTAAATACATACAGGAATACATAAACTCTCATAGAGTACTGAGTTGAGCAGAACCCCTGGCTGAGTCCCAATGGGAGTCCTGCTATCTCTGAAACAGCTGAAAATGTGGAAGCTTTATGCATGATGTGGAATAAAGTATTTTCTCTCTGTCTCTCTTCATCCGAGAAGCACAAACAAATATGTACGTAATTGCTTGGAGTCACAGCAGAATTGCCAAAATTTATTTACTGAGCTTCACCACCTCACTAAAGCAGGAAGGTGAGTCTAGAATAGAAATAATTGGATTTCTTCCACCTGGCTTGCCTGCAAGCTGGCAAAGCTTTGGAGCATGAAAAATATGGCAAATATGACATCAGCAAATAAGACACAGAAGAAAGCAATATTCTTTTTAACAGATTAAGAAAGTTGGAAGGGACCTTGTAGATCTTCTCTAGTTCAACCCTTCCCCAAGCAAGAGACCCTACACCATTTATGACAAATGGCAGTCAAATCTCTTCTTGAAAGCCTCCACTGTTCCATTGGCTGGTTGTTCTGTCAGAAAATTTCTCCTTATTTCTAGATTGAATCTCTCCTTGATCTGTTTCCATTGATTATTCCTTGTCTGGCCTTTTGGGGGCTTTAGAAAATAGCTTGACCCCTTCCTCCTCCCTGTGGCAGCCCCTCAAATATTGGAAGACCACTATCATGTCTCCCCTGGTCCTTCTCTTTACGAGACAAGCCAAGCCCCGTTCCTGTAACCGTTCTTTGTATGTTTTTAGTCTCCAGTCCCCTGTATCTGCTGAAATTCCTTCTAATGCACAAACAGTAAAAACAAAAAGCCATCTCAGCTACTATTCTGAGACCAAAAAAACCTGAAATGTGGGAGACTGTTCTGCAGGCAAATTCAACTCTTGCACACAAACAAGATCCTCAATATGAGGACAAATCTTAAGGACTGATGTCTTTATTGCTGCTTTTGCCATCCTCTGTGGCAAATCTCGTTATTCCAAATGCAGATTTTCCCCTTCCCCCATCCTACCTCTCGGTTTGAGGGAACAATAAGACCTCCCGGCTAGTTTTGGGGTTCCCTACTTCTATCTCTTAGGAATGGCACAGACAAACAGGGGCCACAGTTTGGTCTTCAGCAGCAACAGCCTTGCTTGCTTGCTTGCACTTCATTGGATCCCAGCCCTGCTAAACAAGGGGGATTTCCAATAAAGGATCACATTTTGTAGCTCAAATGTTGTGGTGTTTCATTACCCAAATTCATTAACATCATGAGTGCACCGATATTGTTACCTAGTTAGGGGTAATGGAACATCTGCAAGAAAACAACCAAGGACCTCTCAAAGGGAATTCCTGACAGCCAGATCAGTTGCTCTCCAGCTAATTTATTTGTTTGAGATGCCGGGTTGCACAGGTTGCACGGGTGTGAAGCCTTTTCTAAGCGAGTAGCTCAGGATTTGATTTGATTTATTTGATTTGTCAATCGCTCACAGGATAATAGGTACAAGTATATACATAGTTATGAATACACGGATGCATATCAGAAAAATAAAAGAAACAATAGGACAGGGACTGTGTAAGTACAAACATAGGTATGAATACACGGATGCATATCAGAAAAATAAAAGAAACAATCAGACAAGGACTGTGTAGGTACAAACATAGGTATGAATACATGGATGCATATCAGAAAAATAAAAGAAACAATAGGACAGGGAGGGTGTAAGTACAAACATAGGTATGAATACATGGATGCATATCAGGATTTGATTTGATTTATTTGATTTGTCAATCGCTTACAAGATAATAGGTACAAGTATATACATAGTTATGAATACACGGATGCATATCAGAAAAATAAAAGAAACAATCGGACAAGGACTGTGTAGGTACAAACATAGGTATGAATACATGGATGCATATCAGAAAAATAAAAGAAACAATCGGACAGGGAGGGTGTAAGTACAAACATAGGTATGAATACATGGATGCATATCAGAAAAATGAAAGAAGCAATAGGACAGGACGGTAGGCACATTGGTGCGCTTATGCAGCCCCACAACCGACCTCTTAGGAAAGGGGTGAGGTCAATAGGAGACAGTCTAAGGTTAAAGTTTTTGGGGTTTGGGGAAGAATTGGATTGGAAAGGATTGGAACCTTTTGGCTCTTTCACCTAATCTCCTGAATCGATGCGCCCGCCGCGGGGAGCAGGGGGGGAAGAAGGAGAAAAGCGAAATCAAGGGGTCATTTCTCACTCCTTCTTTCTCGGACTGGAGGGCGGCCGGGGAAGGGAGGGGGGAAATTTCAGGGGTGGGGGGTGGGGGAGAGCAAGCACGGAGGGAACGCGCCTCGGAGCGAGGTTCCGCTGCTGGGTCTCTGTGCCCTGCCGCGATTTCCGAGGAGAGTCACTCCGCTTGCTGGCCGTGGCCGGGTGTCTCAGGCGAACGCAGCCCTCTCCACCTGCGCTTGCTTGACCCGATCGCGACACGCTTTGCTGGCGGGGTGAAGGCTCCAGCCTGACGCTGCTCCCCCGGCCTGGCGCCTAACGGGCCGGGTGGGCTAGAGCCGCCAGGGGGCCCGCAGCCTCCAAGATTGGGGGAAATGTCTCTTTTTCGAAAGAATTGGAGAAGGGGCGCCCCCCCCCCGCCCCCGCCCAACTCGTTGGCTTTCTACCCGCCCGGCTCGTTTCGTCGGGTGAAAAGAAAATTGCGGCGTTCGTTTCGAAGCAGACCCTCCTTGAAAGAAAAGCGCGCTTCAGGGCTCGGGGAGAGCGGCAGCAGACGGGACACCCCGAGGTCCTCGAGTCCTCCCTCCCGTCTCTCGAGCCGCCAGGTCAAAGCCCCCGCGACTTCAAGCGGGCTTCGGCTTTCGGGGCTGGGCCCGCGGGCTGTGAACCGTTTTCTCCGGACAGCCGACGCACCTGTGCGGGGGCCCTCAGGAGAAGGCAAACCCCTCGACGCACGCGCTCTCCCAGCTGCGTCGGACCCCAGGGCCCGTGCCCCGCCGGCTGGAGGGTTCGCGGGAAACCCGACACTTCCGGAGGGCAAAAGATCCGGAAGGCCGCCGGAGGCTTTTTCCTCTTCTGGAGCCGTGGCAGCAGGTGGCGCGGAAGAGAAAAGGCTTCTCTCTTGCACCGAGAGCCGCTGCGAAGAAGAGGGGGAGCCTCTTCTCTGCCTGCCTGCCTGCCTTTCCTTCGTTCTTCCTCCCTTTCCCTTTTCCTTTCTTTCTTTCTTGCTCCCTTTCATTTCCCTTTCCCTTCCTTTCTTCCTCCCTTTCCCTATTTCTTTCTTCCTCCCTTTCTTTCTTTCTTTCTCCCTTCCTCCCTTTCCTTCGTTCTTCCTCCCTTTCTTTTTCTTTCTTTCTTCCTCACTTTCCTTTTTTTCTTCTTTCTTTCTGTCCCTCACTTTCTTTCTTTCTCCTTCTCGCCCTTTCTTCTTTTTCGTTCTTCCTCTCCTTTCTTTTCTTTCTTCCTCCTTTCCCTTTCCCTTCTTTCTTCTCCATTTCTTTCTTTCTTTCTTCCTCCCTTCATTTCCTTCTTCCTTTTTTCCTCCTTTCTTTTCTTTCTTTCTTTCTCGCTTCGCTCCCTTTCTTCGTTTCTTCCTCCCTTTCTTTTTCTTTCTTCTTACCTCACTTCCCTTTCTTTCTTCCTTTCTTTCTTCCTGCACTTTCTTTCTTTCTCCCTTCCCCCTTTCTTCTTTTATTCGGTTTCTTATCCTCCCTTTCTTTTTCTTTCTTTCTTCCTCACTTTCCCTTCCTTTCTTCCTCCCTTTCTTTTTCTTTCATTCTTGCCTCACTTTTCCTTTTCTTTTTCTCACTTTATTTCTTTTTCTTTCTCCTGCTTCCTTTCCTTTTTCTATTCGTTCTCACCTCCTTTCCTTTTTTTTTCTTTGTCACTTTTCCGCTCTTCTTCTTCTTCCTCACTTTCCTTTCTTTCTTCCTTTCCTTTCTTCCTCCCTTTCATTTCCGCTTTCCCTTCGCTTTCTCCTCCTTTTTCTTTCATTCTTCTCACTTCTTTTTCTTTTCTTCCTCACTTTTCTTTCTTTCTTTCTTTCCTCCTCCCTTCCTTTCTTCGTTTATTCGTTCTTCCCTCCCTTTCTTTTTTCTTTCTTCTTTTCTCAACTTTCGGCCTTTTTTCTTTCTTCTTCTTCCTCCTTTCCCTATTCTTTTCTCCTCCCTTTTTCTTTCTTTCTTCCTCACTTTCCTTTCTTTCTTCCTTCCTTTCTTCCTCACTTCCTATCTTCTTTCTCCCTCTCCTTTTTCTTTCTTCCTCCACTTTCGCCTTCTTCCTTTTCTTTCTCTTTCTCCCCCTTTCTTTCTTCTCTCTCTCTCTCTCTGAACTTTTTCCCCTTTTCTTGCACTTTTTGTTTGAACTTTGATTTTTTTCCCCCCCTCTTTCTTCCTTACTAAGATAAAGTTCTGTCTCGTTAGTCTTTTCTCTTTTTTTTTTTAAATGAAACTTTCGCTAAAATGTATTTTAAAAAATACTTCTTCTCGTTCTCAGCTTTATCGAATTTCACATGTAGGCGGCAAAGAGGATAGATTTCTACATCTGCAGAAAATGTCAGATTCCCTTCTCCCCCCCGTGTCCCTCGTCCCCGTTTCTCCTTCGGCTGGCTGTTCAAAAACGAAATCAAACAAAATCTAAAACAGCGACGAGGGGCTCCTGGGGAGCATTTAAAGTGGTCTAGCTAATTTGGTGTCCTCCGGATGACTCGGGTTAATCTTCCCTTATCTTTAGCCAGAGCACCAACCGCCCCAAACAAAAGTGGCGAACAAGGGGGGGGGGGG
>BHFT01023377.1:0-32696 GCA_004320025.1 Laticauda laticaudata
CATTTCTGTGAGTCAGGCAGTGCCCCACCCAGCTGTTCTTCCAATTATATATGTATGTTTGATTTTATTTTTATTATTATTATTTATTAGAACATTATTATTAATATATAGAATGACACGTAGAGTACTCTGATGAGTTACATTATACAAATGTTTATTTTAAGCATTAAACGTTTAACAGAATACACAAAAAATAAGATTAATTAAACAAACCCTTTGTTTTTTCTTGGGGTTTTTTTGTGTGTGTTTTCTGATTTTTGGTTTGTTTTGTTATTTCAGGTTCTAGAATTACAGCATCCTCCTCTTCACTGTCTGATAAGAAGATTGTCTCTTCTTTTTGATTTTTAGCTCCAATATGAACATCTTCCATTTTGATAGATAGATAGAGATATAGGTATAGATATATACCTATATCTATATCTATATTTCTATCTTCTACTGTTAAGAGATTCATTCTGGCTATCTTCCTCTTCCATCTCATTTATTTATGTATGTTTTATTGATCCCACTTATCGACTGCCATCATTAACCACACAGTAACTATGGACAGCTATGATTAAGAACGATTAGAGTTTGGGTTTTTTCCTCCCCTAGCATTCAGTTGCAAAACCACCACCCACATCCTTTTTTGGGGGGCGGTGGGGGGGGGAGATTTTTGCATCCAGTGGGTCAAAGTTCAGGGACTAATCTGCCCATGTTATCAGTCCAGGTATCCTGTTGGTTTTATCCAACAGGATTAAATAAACGCAGCTCCTTTATCTCTCTCTCTCCTTATAATCCCCTGACTCATACATCCAAATTAAGGCCCTGTCCCACTGCACTTACGGATGCAAAGAGGATGTAAAACATTAAAAAAAGCTTGCCATCCGTTGGAAAACACTATGCATCCGTTGTGTACTCATTGCATACGTGTTTCACACGCTCTCTCTGTCGAGCATCCGTCCACTGCGATTTCATCCATGCAAGAAGTTTTGAGCTGCACAAAACTTTGTGAACAGATGAACTTTCCGCCGTGTACGATGTAAATCCGTGACATCTGAGCAACAAACGTTCTATGTCCGTTTATCATCCGTTAAACATCCGCTGTATCCTCTCTGCATCCTCTGGGCATCCTCGCCCCTCACATCCGTTGCAGCTGAAAACGGAAAGAGGGAGGAAGGAAAAGGTACATGGAACGTCTATACATCGTTAGTAGCATGGAAATAGAAAGGATGCGTTTGCATCCGATATACATCCGCACGGCATCCCCTTTCTTTCCTTTAGGCGTACGTGATGCATCCGCTTCATCCACTATGCGTCCGCTTTGCAATTATCCCCCGGAACTCCTTCGGAGGTGTCATCCGCTTTCATCTGCTAGGCTTCCGATGAACATCCGTTTAACATCCTAGCTACATACTACCCACGTCCGTTCTTTTCCGTTCTGTTGATGCAAATTTTTACCACTTTTTGGAGCGATGACAACAGATGGAGCCACCTCTGAAATTTTGCTCGTCCTCTGGGTCCTTTCTGCATACGTTTTGCGTCCGTCGGCCAGTGGGACCGGGCCTAGGAAGAATTTTTCTAAATGACCATCAGAACATTAGTATTTCTTATGTTGTTGTTGTTGTTATTAACATGCTCTGATGCTAAGGAGTTCTGCTGCCCCTCCGCATATGAAAAGAAATTTATTCCAAATGCAAAACACAAGCAGAGGAGTTTCAGTTTTAGTTTCACAGCAGCACCAAGCAGCTTTAATCCAGAACAGTTGAGCTAAGCCACGCCCAGGCTCCTTGCTGTATCCTCCTTGCTCACCCAGCAAATACTTTCAGTTTCCAAACAGCCCTTCACTCCCTCACACGCTGATGCTAGCCAGATGGAGACTGGGAGGCAGAGGCAGAATTCTACACCCCCGTCTTATTTTCTCCCCCTAAATTAAGCCCCACCACCTAGTTTTGGAGCAAAGCACACAGGGATCAAACCAGTAAAGAATAAACTGTATGTTAAGATAGAGAGGTAAGCAATATGATGACGCTGATTAATGATTGTTAAGATTATTAAGCCTAATGTCTTATATTTTCCAGTAGAAGATTATGTTGAGAAGGAGAAATGAAGAGTTACAATGTGGATGATCTTTATTGTAAGGCTAGAGGATTGATTGATGCAGTGAATATTGGAAACTTTTATTGTAATAGCCAGAGATGCTTTTAATGGAAAACATCTGCTTTTCATGGAAGATGATAGGTTCAAGTTACAAAAATAAATAAAAAACTTATTCCCAACCCCCCAACCCTCAAAAAGGAAAGCAGGACCGGTTATAAAACTCATTGAAGTTGGTTTTTAGCAACGGGCATTACTTGAGAAAAGCAGTCGTAAACTCACTCCTTTCAGGGCTGTTGCAAGTTTGAACTCGCACTAAAGGATTGGTTGTAAATGGAGCACGACCTGTGTTAGACAGCTAAAAGGCATTAAGAGTTGTTAACCTAATCTTATGTAGCTTTTTCTCTGGTAATATCACACTAACTAGAGCATACAAAACATTTGCTAGACCAATACTCGAATACAGCTCGTCGGTCTGGAACCCACATTATGTATCTGGTTGAGAAAGTCCAGAAATATTTCACGAGAAGGGTTACCTTCTCCTACCTACCTCCACTCCTCTACTCCTTGTAGAGGACCTTATGCCACCAGACTTGAAACTCTAGACCAAGAAAACCTAGAACTATGCCGCCTTCTGTCCGATCTAAGTATAGTACATAAAATCATACATTGCAATGTCTTGTCAATGAATACTTCAGCTTCAACCAGAAGAACATGAGAGCAAACAATAGATACAAACTCAAGGTTAATTGCACCAAATTTGATTGCAGGAAATATGATTTCAGCAACCAAGTTGCTGGGATGCACTACCTGACTCTGTTGTTACATCCTCAAACCCCACTCTTTTAACCTTAAACTATCTACTATTGACCTCACCCCTTTCCTAAGAGGTCTGTAGGGGGGCCCTGTCCTCATGTTTATTTTTATTTTTCTCATATGTATCCATTTCATGTATTCCTAAATATGTTTATACTTATACCGTCCCTGTCCTATTGTTTCTTTTTGTTTTTTTATATGTTTCCATGGATTCCTAACTATGTTTATACTTATATCATCCCTGTCCTATTGTTTCTTTTATTTTTCTCATATGTCCATTTCATGTGTTCATAACTATGTTTATATTTCTACATATTGTCTTGAAAGTGATTGACAAACCAAATAAATAAATAAATACCCTCCAAAGGCGGCGCCCAATCCCATCGTGCCTCGCGCGAAAAGAGGTGGGGGGGTAGAAGGAGGAGCCCTCGGGCGGAGAGAGGCGGGAAAGGCGGCGGCGGCGCGTGACGTCACACGGCCGAGCGCCCTTGCGCGCGCGCTCTCTCCCTTCGTCGATAGGCGTCCCCGTCCTTTCCATCCGACGCCGTTTGATGACGCCATAGGGCGGCGCCGGCAGCCGCGGCAGTTTGTGAGGAAAGGAGGCGGCGGCGGGAAGAGAGCGATCGCGGAGCCTCCCTTGCGGCCCGGCCTGTCTTTCCCCGGAGGGCCGCGCCTGGGGTCGCTGCGCGGACGGTGAGGCTCGGACCTCTTTCCCCCACCCCGGCCGCCCTTACCTCCGCCCCCTCTCCCCCCGGGCGCCCCTCCCGTCGTGCCCCGCGCGCCATGCGGCCCCCTCAGGCGGACCCCGACCCTCCCGGCCACACCCCCTCTCTCGCCGGGCCCCGCCCCTCTCGCCCCGCGAGGGTCTCGTCGGCCACCCCCAATGGCTATGGGGAGGGGGGGAGCCCCCGAGTGGCCCCATGGGTTGGAGGAACCCCTGGGTTGCCTGGATGGGAGGGGGAAGGGCTTACCTCCCCCTTCTGCGGAAATGTGGGAGGGGGATTTAAGTGTGGCTGAGCCTAGCCTCGATTTCCTTGGTGGGAATTGGGGGCAGGGGGACCGAGGAGGTTTTAAAGCAGGGAAGGTCCAGTCTTGGCCACTTTAGGAGTTGGGGACTACGACTCCCAGGATTCCCCACCTGGCCATGCTTTAAGATTCCTGGACTACAACTCCCAGGATTCCCCACCCGGCCATGCTTTAAGATACCTGGACTATGACTCCCAGGATGGGTTAGGGTTTGGGGAACTCTGGGAGTTGAAGTCCAGTCAGCTTACAGCCTGGCTGCCTGAGGAACTCTACAGTCAATAACTGTTTTCAGTGCCATTGCATCTGGGGAACAGTCACTAAACAGTTGTAAGCCAAGGACTATCTACCTGTATGGGCAGCTTGAGCCAAGTGGGCCAGTGTGCAAGTAAATGTCATGGCCAGCTGCTCATCAAGTAAATGCAGGTGAAGCATCTTCTCCCAGCAATGGTGTGTCATTTAAAGATAAAGCAACAACAGTCAATCCATCAGAATAGGGCTGGAATGGGACCTTGGAGGTCTTCTAGTCCAGCCCCCCTTGCTCAGGTAGTGCTAGGCATTCAAATGACCCTTGAACAGTGAAGAAGTAAAAGGAAGAACTGTCCAGACTCCAGAGAGTTGTCACAGGCAGGGTTGACTCTTTTGGAACTTGTTGTGGGAGAGGAACATGGGTGGCTCTGAAAATGCTCTGGGCTTTGGAGCCTGATCTGTTTTTAAAGTGGTTGCCGTCATGGAGTAAATGGTGGAAATTGTGGCTAAAGTCTTGGTTAAGGAGCCAGTTTACGGCCTAGTGGTTACGGGGCTGACTTAGAAACGAGGAGACGGTGAGTTCTAGTTTTGCCCTAGGCATGAAAGCTGACTGGGTGACTTTGGGTCAAGAACTAGGAGACAGTGAGTTCTAGTCCCACGTTAGGCATAAAGCCAGCTGGGTGACTTTGAGCCTATTACCAGGAGAGAGAGAGTTCAAGTCCCTGTTTAACATGAAAGCCAGCTGGATGACTAGTTCAATCCAGCCAGCTTTCATGTGGGAGTGGGAGTTCTAGTCTCACCTTAGGCATGAAAATTGGTTGGATGACTGGTTCAGTCACCAGGAGAGCGAATCTCACTTTAGGCATGAAATCTGTCTGGGTCACTTCGGTTCAAACACCAGGAGATGGTGAGTTCCAATCCCATCTTAAGTCTGAAAACCCCACTGGGTGACTGGGCCAGTCCCTCTCTCTCAGCCCCATGCACCTCACAGGGTGGTGGTTGTGGGGGGGGGGACAAAAGAGAAGGGAGTGTTATGCATACTTGCCACCTCAAGTTAATTACAAGGCAGTCAAGATGGAGTAAATAGCTAATAAATACGGCTGCACTCAACAGGGAATGAGCTGAAGTCCCCTAACTGTGTTGTGGGTTTCTCTGATCATCAAGGCACCATTTTTAGGTCCCCTAGGGCCTGCGAGAAAATTTTGGTAGTCCGCATAGAGACTCCCAAAGCAATTAATTCAGGCTGCATGGGAATACAAGGCTGCGTCGTTTGCATTGCGAGCGACACGTAGTGAGGGGAGGGGGAAAGGGCAGAGGGGGAGGAACTTTCCCCACGCATCCCATGCGCCTTGCCTGGCCACTGGGTTGTTTCTTTCCACTTCCTCCTCCTGCATTTGGCTGCATGCAAGGAAAGCAGCAAAAGTCTTTTCTTTCTCTCCCTTAAACGCCACCAGAAATGAGTCTTGGGGACCCTGCAAGGCTCCTGCTCCAAGAGGCTGCGCTGGCACGACAAGTCTCAGACTCATTACTGGTGGAGTTTGAGGGGAAAGAAAGAAAAGACTTCTGCGGCTTCTGCTATTTTCCTTGCACACAGCCAAAAGTCTCCCCCCCCCCNATCGATGGGTAGGAAAACGGGGTAGGGGATTTTCCTGCAGACATTTTTTGGGGGATTTTCCTAGGGTCTCCGGTCCGTAGGATTTAAAATTAGGAGTTTGGTGGTCCCTGAGGTCCAAAAGGTTGGCCTCCCCTGCCCCAGGAAGTGAAACCAGTTTCGGGAGGCTTCTGGTATGAAGCCCACCTGTCACTTCCTGATCAGAGCTGCATCTCTCTCTCTCCCTCTCTCTCTCTCTCTCTCTCTCTCTCTCTCTCTCTCTCTCTCTCTCTCTCTCTCTCTCTCTTTCTTTTCCTCCCTTCAGCCCATCAGAGCGATGAAGGAAAGCACCCAAGATAAGAAATATTGGGGGGCCTCCCCCGGCCTCCCTGACCCCATAGGACACCCAGACCAATTTTGCCGGCCTTCCCGGGAATGGCGGGACCCGGAGCGCCAACGAGGCGGCTGCTTCGAAGGGAGCCGACGCCTGGCCTGCGTCCAGAAGCCCCTCCCCAGTTTCAACCCCTTGTCCTCCAGCAGCGATGAGGAACAACGCGAAGGCCGATGGGATCTCTCCCGCGTCTCCAGCTGGAGGGTGGCGGAGGCCCCTTCAGCACTCTCCCAGCACAAAGCCCCCCGGGGGAAGTTGGGCAGGAGCAGCAGGCAGGGGGCCTGGCCTTTTCACATCACCCAGGCCCGACGGCGCCCGCAACTCCTGAGGACCTCCAGACATTGCTTCCGCCGTAAGCGACAACGAGCGCTGCGCGCCTTCCGGATGTTCCTGTACTCCAAGAGCTCCCTGGCTTTCCACTGGAAGCTGTTGGGCAAGATGGCCACCAAGGGACGCCGGCGGGGAGGGGCCAAGCGGGCCCGGTTGTCCATGTCTCTCTCCCCCGGCTCCCAGCCCGATGACGACCACCTGCCCGTCTTTAAGAAAAGCTGCCCTTTGGGAGCAGAGGCGGAGGACTGCCAAAGTGCGGCCAAGGGCCGCCCCCACCCTTCCGAGCCTTGCTTGGACTACGCCTTGGGGGAAGCCTTCCCTCCGTCTCCATCCACGCCTCAGCACTCCCGCCTCGGCCTGCTGGGGGCCCTGATGGATGAGGCATCCCCCTATCCTCAGTACATGGAGCTCCAGCGGGTGAGCTTTGAGAAGGAGCCCGGCGCGATGGAAGTCGGGGTGGAAGAACCGGCCGCCCTGCTCAAATACCCAGCCCAGGGGGTTCAAGTTTCCCCCAAGACTAGGAAGATGGGAGACCCTCAGCACGGCCTAGACGGAGATGGAGGTAAAAGACAGTCTGGATGTGTGTGTGTGTGCATATGTGTGTTTTCCTTCTCTAGAACTCAGATCCAGTCTAGAACGAAGGATCAATGGAAGGTAGTCTTTTCAAATTGCAGCATTTATTAATGGTTCTTTGGGCCCAGCTATTTATTGCTCCAAACGAGATAAATTAGAAGATAAATCTATAACGCGCCCCGAAAAGGTAAAGCAGTATTTTTCAAATGACTTCCAAGAGGGGTGGACTTCAACTCCCAGAATTCCCTAGCCAGCATATCAGTTTCCCATTTAATGGTCAGGCCACGTGTTCTGGCCAAGGCTTCCTGAGACAAGAACAATCACATGCTTAGTCCCCAAAAACCCCTTTTTATTATTTCAACAGCTGTGAATTATAGTCATTCCCAGCCTGTAATGAGACCCAAACAGTCCAACAGAAGTTCTGCCACCGTCCTTCGGGATAAGGCTGATCAGCACCCACCTTTAATCTCCCTTGAAATGGTGCCAACGACTAAATGGCCCATTAGCTGTACGAGGCCAAACGGATTTTCAGATTTTAAAACCGACCACAAGGAAACGAAGATTGCTTCCCGCGAAAATTCCTGTCCCTTTGCTTCTCCTTTATGTCACAGGAGGGGCCAATCACCTCCAAGCCTCACTCCCCAATCGCCCCTTTTGTGTTAAACGTTCTTGCCTTCTGGCAGCTCTGCATGCACGCGCTGGGAACAGGCTCTCGCTGTTCCTTTTCCTTACTGCTATCAGATTCTAGAGGCTCTGAAGTCCGCACATAACTCCATGATGGCCCCGGGCCCATCTCTGTATCAGACACAGATTTCCGAGTCCTCCCCCCCCGGACTCCAGGAATGGCCCATGTTCCTCCCCGCTGTCCGACTCTGCTGCCATCTCCACAGGCCGCCGATGGACCACAATACCATGTAGCCCATATTTAACCTGTTTATTAATTTAGCTTGCCATGGGTTGTTTATATTATTTTGCTGAACTCAAGGTATATTACTTCAGTCGCATTCCCACTATCTATTAAGAAAGCTACCCAATCAAATAATTTAAAAAATGTGATAAACTCTGGCCCCAATGTGTCCTTGTCCTTTCCATGCTGAATTCTGAATCCAGGCTGAATTCTTGCTGGCTAGGGAATTCTGGGAGTTGGAGTCCGCACCTCTCAGGCTGAGACTCAGGGATGGGGAGGGTAAAGGCCGAGAAATTTGGGTATAGTCACTCTGTCATGCTGTGGTGTGTATCACAGGCTGTTGGGACTTGATGTGTGGAGTTTATAAGGATTGTCTCTCGGGGTCTCATTTTGTGGTTTGGAAAACTGTTCAGGAAGGAGGCCTCCATTTCTGGCACCCAATCTGGGTCAATTACCGGGACCAAGAGTTTAGTCTTTCAGAGTTGTGCTGGAGCTGAGGAACTGTTCTGACCCAAACCCTTGTTCCAATAAAACCAACACGAACCAAAGAGAACAGAAACCTTTTAATGATTCTTTACGAATCTCTGGTTAAAAGGATGCTGCAAGCTACTTAAGTTTGATAACCACAAGCCTCACCCAAACTGCGTGAAACTGCCAAGAATAACAGATAAATATTTCACAACGCAAGAGTCTTCAAATAGCAACTTAAGATACTATAATGTCCACTAGGCTGAGTTTCAAAACGTCTTTGCTTCTTGCAAAGAATGTCTTATTCACAGTTGGCTTTTATTTCCTTGAAGGAGGGGCCATTACCTTGCAGCCTTAATCCCGAGTTGCCTGTGCTGCTGCAGCTGCTCTTTCCTACGAGCAATCCTGCGTGCGCGCACACTTGACACAGGCTCCTTGGGAACCTCCATCACTGCTGCCACCCCCAACAATCTCTGAAGGCAGCAGTCCACTCCCTGATGGTCCTGGCCCCTCCTCTGAGTCCTTGCTCTCCTCCACCATCCGCACCTGCTGCTGGTGAACCACAACAGGAACTTCTCTCTAGCACCATGGCAACTTTAAGACCTGTAGTCTTCAACTCCCAGAATTCCCCAGGCAGCTGGGAGTTGAAGTCCACAGGTCTTGAAAGTTGCCAAGGTTGGAGAACCCTGTCCTAGAGCGTGCGATGGGCTATACGTGGGACATCCATTCAGTTTTGCAGCTACTAAGATTGTTAGACGAGCCAGTACAAAAACAGCCGTGGATGTGACCGAAGAAACGGGCTCTTCGCCAGTCAATGGGAGTCCTGATTTAACACCAGCTAATCACGTCCTTAGGAGGAGAGGTGAGGGTGTGGCAGCTCAAGGAGACAGGAGCCCAACGACTCCCATGGAACCCACAGCACTCCAGGCCCTCCGCTCTCTTCCCACACTTTGCCCAAATTCACGTTTGTTGCCTCGGTGACCCTCCCTAACCATCCCATCCTCTGGATGTTCTGCTTCTCTCCTTTTGCCTTCAACCAATTGTCAAAAGCACGCGCAAAACAAACCCCCACAGCGACCGGAACAACAAACGGAAGGAGGGAGGCTTCAGGGGAACCCTCACCCAAGACCAGCCAGAATGCAGAGTTGGAAAGGACCTGGGAGGTCTTCTAGTCCAACCGTCCTTCCCCCTCCCCCCCCCCCCAGCTTTGTTCTGACCACTTAGGCTTTTTGTCCCAGCAAAACCCCTTTTCTTAAAGGTGAATTCCTGGCATTTGCATTCAGCCAAAGGGCCTGGCAAACAGTCTTTCCAAGGTGTGATGAGGAGCACAGACCTATCTAGCTTGGAAAGCTTGCCAAGAACGTATATTCCAAATGCAGTGCTGACAAGGAAGGGCTCAGCACAGGTCTCTGAGATGCACAGACTGCGGTAATGAACAAATGAATGAATTATTTCCTACAAAGCCCCCCGCCCAATTAAATCATGGAGTCTCGAGCCAAACTCTTGTCGTTCGCCAGCAGCTGGTGCAGATGGCAGTGGAATCGACAGTGGGGAAGAAAGGGGACCAATCAGGGAGTCTGGAGAAGACTCGGATGAGTGTCATGGTCCGATGCAGGGATGGGGCCAGGACTATTTGGCAGTGGAGTGTCTTGCCTCCGGAGCCTCCAGCAGTGAGGCAGCAGTGAGGAAGAGGACCAGCGGGGAGCCTTTCCCCAGTGTGCGCTTGCACAGAGCTGCTAGAAGGCAAGAGCAGCTGAAACAAGAGGGCGACTCGGGAGTAAGGCTGGAAGAGTGATTGCCCCTCCCATAAGGGATAAAAGTCAGCACTCAATGAATGAACTCTTGCAGGAAGCAAGGTCATTCGATTGGTTCCAAGTCCTCCTTGAAGCTCTGTTGTACTCTGGTTGTTTGGTTGGTTTTTTTTTTTTGTACTTCAGTTGGTTTCTTTTATAGTTAATTGCATACTTCTGTTTTTGGCAGCTTTCCACAGCACTGAAAGGTGGGTGCTTATCTTGGGGGAACTGTTTAAGATTAGCTCTGGCTGGGAATGAAAGCAGTTCCCAGCATTGCAATAAAATAGGTTTTGCTTTGAAAACAAGTTGGCTATTCATTACGATTGATGAAGCCTGGGTCAGAACAGAAACTTCCAAAACTTCGAAAGGATTTATTGGGAGTTAACATGTCGGCACTGCCTGGGTGTAGCCAGACTCTGTGATGCATGATTCATTGTCACCTTTGACCCTGGTTTTCCCCCCACCCCTCTAGGTGTATCATCATTCATATTCTCCAATGAGACACATCCATTGCCCAGAATCATTGATCATGGTCTCCAGTTAGAATTTTGCATGCAGAAATGTCAGTCACCTAGTTGGTATCGTTGAAAAACTAGATATGGAATACGCTTTTGGTTTCCCAACCGCTGCAGTGCTCCCCCTCCTCCCTTTCTGTTGGCAACTCTAAAAAGACCGTAGAACTATTTGATGAGGTTGACATTTGGCTCCCCTCACTTCCCGATGATGGCCCTTCTGGCTGGGGAAACTTCTGGCTGGAAGCACACACACACTCCCCAAACTTCTCTTTCCCCACCCCTGTCCTGCAGACGCTCTGGATGCCCTTCCCAATGGCTTTGCCTGTCTCCCTCCGGTGGACGGCGACCTCTGCTCCTTGCCCGGCTTGCCAGACGCCACAATCCTCATCAGCAACGTCTGTAGCATCGGAGGCCACGTGGCCGAGGAACTTTTCCAAGGGAGCCGGGACAGCGAGCGGCCGGTGGATCCTTTGGCGGGCCGGGCAGAAGGTGAGGACCGGGTGGTCGAGGCGACTCCTGAAGAGATCGAAGAGAGGCTGGCTGAGAATGTGGCTCAGCCTGGTCTGCTGCGGGAGGAACACATCACGTGTGTGCACAGTAAGAGCAGTGTGTGTGTGTGTGTATCAGTTGTTTGTGTGGAGAGGGAGAGTTGGCCTCTCCCAGTGCCCGGTTTTTAAAAGAGTCTTCGCCTGAACAACCCACCATCGAGACCTCTCCCCAATTCCTGTCCCTAATGGAAACATTGTTTCAAGTGAGTTTTGCCTCCGTTGTTAAACAAATCACTGCCATTGTGTAATTTATCCAGGTGGTTGTTAAGTGAGTTCAGCTTCCCACCACCATCACACCTCATTGACTGTGCTCTATCTGGAGAGGACTTTGTTCCTCAGGGCACTGCGACCGTCACAAACACGAGTTGGTTTCAAAGCATCGGAATTTTGAGCCATGGGGAACACTGCAACGGCGGTTAAATGTGAAAAAAAATGGTCCCAATTGATGTGATGTTAAACTAAACGGACCATTTTTTTTTAAGTTGAGAACTCACCTGGGCAAAAGTTAGCAAATGAAAAAGGAGGGGGTTAAAAAAATGGAATATTAAATGTGGATTAACCCTCCCTTTTTCTCCCCCAGTGGCCATAGAAAAAGCCCCCCTCCCAACCCAGCCTCTTCCTCCCTCCCCACGTGGAGGCACCCCCTCCACAAAAACAAAAGATGGGTCGAATTTGGGTTGCTTCTGCTTCCTTTCTACCCTCCTTCCACCCTGCCAGGTATCTTGGACGAGTTTCTGCAGATGTACGGCAGCCTCATCCCCATCAGTGTGGACGAGGTGGTGGAGAAGTTGGAGGACATCTTTCAGCAGGAATTCTCCACCCTCCAGAGGTACAGTGTCCTCCCCACAGACACACACATCCCACCATTGCTCCCCCTGGGAAGAAAAGCCCAGAAAGAACCAAGCTGCAATTCCAGATGAATTAAAAGATGCAACTGCGTATGTAACAAAAGGAAATTCAACATCGAAAAAAGGAAAGTCTTAAATTACTTTGTCTTTTTCCCTTTTTGAGGGCATAGAAGGGGAACTTGCCAAATTTGCAGAGGATACTAAGCTGGCAGGAATAGCTAACACCCAAGAAGACAGGCTCAAGTTTCAGGTGGATCTTAACAGACTAGAACTCTGGGCCGTATTTAACAAAATGAAATTCAAGGTAGAGACAAGGAAAGTCCTATACTTAGGCAGGAAAAACCCAAAAGACCCATATGGGCATATAGGAGAAACCAGACTCCACAGCAGTCACTGTAATAAGGGATCTTGGAGTCTTAGTGGACAGTCAGCTAAATAAGAGCCAGCCATGTGCAGCAGCAGCAGCCAAAAAAGCCAATGCAATCCTAAATTGCATTAACAGAGGGATACAATCCAGATCAAGGGAGGGACTAACACCACTCTATAAGTAAGACTGCCTTAGTAAGACTGCATCCAGTTTTGGTCACCACATTATAAAAAAGATGTTGAGACTCTAGAATAAGTGCAGAGAAGAGCAACCAGGATGATTAGGGAACTGGAGGCTAAAACATACAATGAATGGTTGCAGGAACTGAGCCTGACTAGTCTAGTCTAGTGAAGAGAAGGACCAGGGGAGACAGGAGAACAGCCTTCCAATATTTGACGGAGGGGCTTTGGACTAGATAACCTACAAAGTCCCTGGAAAAGATAATAAAAAAACAGATCTGCCAACATCTAGAAACAAGTAAAGTAATAACTAGCAGTCAGCTTGTTTCAAAACAGATCATGCCAAACCAATCTCATTTCATTCTTCAACACAGTGACTAAATTAGTAGACCAGCAAAATACTGTGGACATAATATATTTAGATTTCAGCAAGGCATTTGACAAAGTAGACCACAACCTACTTCTTGGTAAGCTAGAAAAAAGTGGAATAGATATCTCTTACCACCAGATGGACTTGAAACTGGCTGGCAAAACCGTACTCAATGAGGAATCCTTCATGGGTCTAAGTTACATGGAGGAAAGTTAACTGGGGTGCCACAAGTTCCTTCTTAGGCCCAGGACTCTTCAATATCCTCATTAACAACTTATGATGAGGGAATAGAAGGGAACTTACCAAATTTGCAGAGGATACTAAGCTGGCAGGGGAATAGCCAACACCCAAGAAGATGAGCTCAAGATCCAGGTGGACCTTGACAGGCTAGAACCCTGGGCCGTATCTAAACAAAATGACATATCAACTAGAGAAAAGGGAAGTCCGACACTTAGACAGGGGAAACCCAAAGGGCCCATATGGACCTATAGGGGAAACCAGGCTCGCTGTAATCAGGGATTTCGGAGTCTTAGTGGACAGTCAGCTAAAGAGGAGCCAGCCGTGTGCAGCAGCAGCAGCAGGCCAAAAAGCCAATGCAATCCTAAATTGTATTTAACAAAGGATACAATCCAGATCAAGGGAGGTGCTACTACCACTCCGTAAAGCCTGAGTAAGGCCAGCCTCGAGTCCTATCCCAGTTTTGGTCACCACGTCATAAAAAGGATTGTTGAGACTCTAGAAGAGCAAGCAGGACGAATGAGGGGATGGTTGGAGGATAAACATAACAATGAACGGTTGCAGGAACTGGGCCTGGCTAGTCTAGGGAGAAGAAGAAGGACCAGGGGAGGCAGGAGAGCCGCCTTTCCAACAGTTGATGGGGGGGGTGGTGGTTGGACTAGATGACCTCCAAGGTCCGCTTCCCACTTCTGTTCATCTGACTTTCATCTGATTTTAAGGAAACAAAGGACCAGGGGAGGCAGGAGAGCCGCCTTCCAATATTTATTGGGGGCTGCCAGAGGGAGGGGGGGGGGTGTCAAGCTATTTTCTAAAGCACCTGAAAGGCCAGACAAGGAAGAATGGATGGAAACTGAACGAGAGATTTAAACCATGGAAATAAGGAGAAACTTTCTGACAGGAAGAACAATCAACCGATGGAACAGAAGTTGCCTTCAGAAGTTGTGGGAGCTTTCAAGAAGAGACTGGGCTGCCATTGATCAGAAATGGTGTCGGGTCTCTTGCTTGGGTGGGGTTTGGACTAGATGACCTACAAGGTCCCTTCCAACTCTGTTCATCTGACTTTCATCTGATTTTAAGGAACAAAAGGACCAGGGCAGACAGGAGAGGGAGGGAGAGAGAGAGAGAGAGAGATGGTAGAATCATAAGGTTGGAAGGGACCTTGGAGGTCTTCTAGTCCAACCCCCGGGGGCCCAAGGCCTTCTACTATCCAGGAAGAATGGTTATCTGATCTTTTCTTGAAATAGATAGGCAGACCAATAGTAGTTAGATAGATATAAATAGGTACCATAGATAGATATATTTTCTTGAGATAGGGAGGGAGGGAGGGAGGGAGGGAGAGAGAGCTTGAAATAGATAGCCAAGGCAACCAAAACTTTGATCCCTGGGATTTCCTCAAAGTAAGAATTTATTAGGAATGCTAACTTGGCACAGCTGGTGAGAATCTGACTGTGAAGGACCCCAAGTTTTCCTCACCCAAAATCAAAAAGCCACCAGTTCTTGCCACCCACCCTCTCAGTCCCCATGGCTCCTACCATCCCAGGACCCAGCTAGGTCCCAGTCCCAACCTCCCGTTGGGCCTCCACCCACGTCTTCCCGGCATCCGGTGGGAACATCCTTGGTTCCCAGGAGAAAGAATTTTGTTTGGACTATGCGTCCCCCAGCTCTCTCTCTCCCCCCCCCCCCTTCTCTCTGTCTCTTGTCTCTGTCTCTTCCTCTCTCTTTCTCTTACTCTCTTTCTCTTTTTCTTCCTCTCTCTCTCTCNCACACACACGCACGTACACATGCACACACACACACACACACGCCTCCCATTTCCACAGCTCCAGCCGGCCCTGCTGGGTGTGGCAGCCCTGAAGATGCTCCACAATGGCTTCAAAGGCTGACGGAAGGACCGGGGATGGGTGGGTGGGATTCTAGGGCCGGAAGAGACCTCCCTAATATCCTGGAGATAGTTTAATAGTTTAACAGGTCATCAGAGTTGGAAGGGACCTTGTAGGTCATCGAGTCCAACCCCCCACGGGAGACCCCACACCATTTCTGATAGAAAACCAGCAATCTCAGAGAGCATCATACACCCCACAGTTGTTGTGATCCTTCCCTTCTTCCTCCTCCTCCTCCTGCTTCTTCTTCTCGTACTCCTCATCCTTCTCTTCTCATCTTCCTTCTCATCATCATCCTCTTCCTCCTCATCATTCTTTTCCTCTTCTTCCCCTCTCCTCCTCCTGCTTCTCCCCCCCTTTCTGCTCTTCCTCCTCCTCAACCTAACATCCTTCTAGCCCTGATGATGTTCTCTAGTTGGGTCATGAAACATCTGCAGAAAAACCACCCAGCTCAGAGACTCCCAAGTCTTCCTCCTCCTCTTTTTCTTCCCTCTCTCCTCCTCTTCTTCTCTTACTCCTCCTGCTCCTCCCCCTCCTTCTGCTCTTCCTCCTCTTCCTCCTCCTCATCCTCTTCCTTCTTCCTCCCCGTTGTCATCCTCCTCCTTCTCCTCTTCCTCCTCTGCCTCCTTCATCTCCTCGCCCTCCTTCTCCTTGTTCCTCCTTCCCTTCCTCCTCCTTCTTGTCATTTTCTTCCTCCTCCTCTCCCTTCTCCTCTTCCTTCTCCTTCTCTTCCATCTTCTCCTCTTCCTCCTCCTCCTCCTCTCCCCTTCTAAAACTGATGCCGTTCCCTAGCTGGGCCATGAAACGTCTTCCAGGAAACCAACCAAGCTCAGAGAGCCGCAAGGAGCCCTCCTAGTCAGCCCTGAGTCCCAAGATCCCCTCTCCTCCTCCTCCCATTCCCACCTTCCCTTAAACTTCCCCTGTTAACTTGTAATGGCTGCTAAGCGAAAGGGTTGCAAGCCAAGGACGGCCTGCGGCAGAGCTTTCGAGGGCTGGGCAGAGCTCCGGGCCTTGCAATGCCAGAGGCCCCCTGGGAGTCCACTAAGAGGGGGGTGGGGGGTGGAAGGGCTGCCCTCCCAGGCCTCCCCCCCGCCTGCCCGTGTTTCAGAGTCCTCTTCCTCGTGGCCCCTGCAGGAAAAGCTTGGTGAACCAGCTGATCCAGTCCTACCAGCGCATGCCGGGCAACGCCGTGCTGCGGACCTTCCGGGTGACTTACAAGCGCCACGTGGTGACCATGGATGACCTGCAGACCCTTTTTGGCTCCAACTGGCTCAACGACCAGGTATGAGGAGGGCGCCCTGGGGGGGAGCAAGGCCAGGGGGTGGGTGGGGGGGACCATGCTGCTCACCTGCATGGCCTGCCCGCCCAACACCTGGCTCCAGTTTGAAACATTGGCTGAGCCCACCGGGCCTTCCTGGCTGGGGCTCCTCCTGCCAGGCGGAGGGTCTGCAAGGAAACATGCAAGGCCAGAGAGGCCCAGGGACCCCCACAGTCATTGTCCTCCTCCTCTCCCTCTTCCCTCCTCCTCCCCTTCCTCCCCCTCTTCCTGCTCCTCCCCTTTCTTCCTTTTCCCCATTCCTCTTCTCCTTCCCCTCCACTTCCTACTCCTACTCCCACTCCTCCTTCTGCTCCTCCCATTCCTTCCTTTTCTCCCTCCTCCCCTCCTCTTCTTCCTCCTCCCCTTCCCTATTCCTCTTCTTTTGTCGTCCTCTCCCGCTTCCCACCTCCTCTCCTCCTCCCCTCCCCTTTCCTCCTTCCCTCCTCTTCCTCCTCTTTCTGCCTCCTCTTCTTCCTCCCCCTCTGCTTCCTTCTCCACATCCCCTTCTCTCCCCCCTCCCCTTCCCTCTTCATATTCCTCCTCCTCCCCTTCCCGCCTTTTCTTCCTCCTCCCCCTCCTCTTTCTCCTCCTCTTCCTCCTCCCCTTCCCTCCTTTTCTTCCTCTTCCCTTTCTCTTCCCCTTCTTCCTCCTCATCTCTTTCTTTCCTTTTCTTCCCCCTCCCCTCCTCCTCCTCTTCTTCTTCCTCCTCCCTTTCCCTCCTCCTCTCCTCCTCCCCTTCCCTCTTCCTCCTTCTCCACTTCTCTCCTTTTTTTCTCCTCTCCCTCCTCTTCCTCCCCACAACCCCTCTTCCTTTTAGCACTGGTGACATCCCCTAGCTGCATTACAAAACATCTGCAAGAAAATCACCCAGCTCACAGTCTGTAGAGATTCTCCGTCATCCAGGTCCTAGTTGTCCCAAAGGTGGTTTGTTTGTTTGTTTTCCAAGAGGCAACTGGGCTTTTTCTTTTTGTCTTTTGAAGAGAAACTTCTTCAGCTCTGACCGGATGGTGGGGAAGGGAAGGATTTATACCCCTTGCAGACAGCTGGTCATTTGCATCCTTTTCGAAGGTTGTTGAGGCCACTTGGAGGCTTACCTGTGTCCTCAGGGTCAAATGATGGTGGTGCAAATGATTCCTGTAGTCTACCATTTTTTTCCCTCTGGAAATCCATTCTTCCTCCCACCCTATTCCAAGACTGCAACTGGCCCGCTGTCTGCAAGGACAAGGATATTAAATCCTTCCCTTCCCCTCCATCCAGTCAGAACTAAATATAGCTTCTTTTCCAGAGTTTTTTTATTTTTATTTTTTACACATCTCTTCACGTGAGCAGCATGGGTCCAGATTACAATATTGATACATAGCCATCGTTACACTTTCAACTTTCTTAATACCACTTCAGGTTATCCATTTTAGAAGAAATGTGTGGAATGAAAATAGAACATAGATCAGAATTATTTCTGCTAGGGATCAATATGAAGAAATATGATAAGGAAAATATATATCTAATAATCCACATAAAAACTGCAACAAGATTGGCGTATGCACAAAATTGGAAAAGTAAAGATATCCCAAATGAATTTGAAATATTGAGGAAAATCATGAGATGTACAGAAATGGATAAACTAACAAAGGAGCTAAAAAATAAGGAAGATTAGGATTATTATAAAACATGGGAGAAATTTTTTGGTTGGCTAGAGATGAGGAAGATTCATGCAAATAAGGAATAATTATATATATAATGTATATGAAATGAAATTATGTAATATTATTGGATTTAGCAAAGTAATGACAAAGATTGATGTTAGGAAGACTGTGCCAGGTTCAACCTTTTTGTTGTAATTTCTGCTTGTGTTTGTTTGTTTAATAAAGGAAAATAAAAAAAAATCCATTCGACTAATCTTTAGATAAATTTTCCTTTCATATTTCAATTCATTAATTCAATATCAAAATCATTTCATCCTCAGATATATTTTCAATTCTTTATCCCTATTATTTCCATTTTGAGCTTATCACCTATTTTGTTACCTTATGTACTGTTATCTATAACTTTCTTAAGAATGATATATAATTAGATAATCAATGAAAGAAAAAATGAGTAAAAGTAAAGTAAGATTAATACATTTAGGATCCACATGGTATATTTCCCCCCCCCATCTACGATATATCTTATATATATCCCAGACATATTCATATAATCATTTCATGTTTTTTTCTTTGTTTCCACAGCCAAAAATATAATACGTTCATTATAAATATTTTACATTCCCACATAATCCCTTCCAGTTCATTATGTTTTCTATTTTCTCATATCCTTTGTATAATCAATTATTTTCCATTACATGTATACCACAAAGAAAAAAAAATAAAAACAGAGTTAATTTCTCTTTTTACTTCCCTTTAACCAATTTCAACCTGTAGCAATTATATAACTCTAATTCACATTTTTTGAACATAATTAATACCAGATTTTTGCCCAAGTCATCATATTCTGTTTTCCTAACATAATTTAGATATAAAAGAGGCTTCTTAAAGGAGAAGCGAAACGTCTTCAAAAGAAAAAACAAACAAACCAGAAAACCCAGTTGCCTTCTGAAAAAAGCACCTTTGGGACACCAAGTTTAGGGACCCACCTGTGGGACCCCAAGGACCCCACAGTCCTCCTCCTTCTCTTCTCCACAAACCCTTCCCCCTCCTAGCATTGATGACGTTCCCCAGTTGGGTCATGAAACATGTGCAAGGAAACCTAGGCACAGAGACCGCCAAGGACTCCCAGGTCAACCCTGAGCTACAGAGATCCTCTCCTGTTTTATCGTGTGTCTCTCTGGGCTCTGGTTACTGGTTGTTAGAGAGAAAATTACAGTCCTTTAGCAATGATTTTGGTCTTCCCCACCTAAGGCTTCCTTCCCTCCAGAGGCGCGTGTTGTTTTCTTCTCGTTTTAACCCATCTCATCATTTCCCCCTTTGAGCAGGTGATGAATATGTATGGGGACCTCGTGATGGACACGGTGCCAGAAAAGGTAAGCTGCGTTTTCCAGCCCTTTTTGGCTGGCAAAAATTTTAAGTTCAGACTATGACTTTTGTAAAAATGCTCTTGTCAAATTTTGAAGTCATAGGTCCCCACAAATTCTACCCTGTTTCCCCTGAAAATATGACCTACTCTGAAAGTAAGTTCTAACTTGATTTTTTATTCATGCACTCAATATAAGCCCTACCCCCAAAATAAGCCCTAATTAAGATTCCCACTCACTCGAATGGATACCAGACAACACGATGCTTATGAAGCACTGAGAAATGTAACCCGTTTCCCCAAAATACGACATGCCCTGAAAATAAGTCCTAGCTTGATTTTTTTTGCACATGCGCCCAATATAAGCCCTACCCCCTCCAAAAAATAAGCCCTAATTAAGACCCCTCCCATTCCAGAGTGGATGGGTAAAAATTAAGATACCCAGACAACAAGATGCTTATGAAGCACTGAGAAATGTAGTCTGTTTCCCTGAGAATATGACCTATCCTGAAAGTAAGGCCTAGCTTGATTTTTTTTACCATGTGTGTCCAATATAAGCCCTACCCCCAAGTTAGGGTGGGGATGGGAATGGTGGAGCTGCTGTACTACTAACCTTTGGACAGGTGTAGCCAGGCCTGGCACACCCCCAGCACCTGAAGACCTCTGGAGCTGATGACAAAGCTCTGGATCGATCCAGAGGTCTGTTACCGGCTGCAGAGGCCTTCAAGTAAGTCTTGCTGGCCACAGAAGAAGAAGCTCCTGAAGGCCTCTGACTGCGAAAAGGAGGCCAGGGGTAACGTCTACAAGTGAGGTTAGTCTCCCAAAAATAAGACCTGGTGTCTTATTTTTGGTGGCAAAAAAATTATAAGATGGGGTCTTATTTTTGGGAAAAAATAACTAAGTAAAATAAGTACAATAAGGCAGCCAGATCCCAATAAAGTCATTTTATTAGGAACATATCAAATTGGCAAAAATTGGTGTCATTCTGGCTCTGACCAAACCCAGGAATTACACCCAGTTAAAAAAAAAGCAAAAGTTTGAAACTTTCCGCTCAGGGTCATCACAATCTACAATCTCAGTCCATCTGTCCAAATTGGAGTGGATCTGTCTCCAGCTGCAGGCACCTTCTCTCTTCCCACCTTGCCATAACATCCTCCCCTTATCCCTACTAGCCCCTCCATCCCCCTTCCTGCTGCAGGAATGGGGCACACCTGAAGCTTCGTTCGCTCCTTCCTCCCTTTACAGAACACTTAAAGGAAGCTTAGAAAAGAAGAAGGAAGGACCACGATGAAACATGGCTACACATAGCTTCAGGATCAACAAGCTGGGAGTTCAAAAGCATTACCCATGCAGGACGCCCCAGGCTGAGCCTGGGACGGATGCTTTGCCCCAAAAGTCTTTTGAGCTTTTGAATCATGAGAAGCTTTGCTGGGAAAGAACCACAACTGATACAAAATGTAGTATACATTCTATAAAATTTATATTTTATTACGGTTTACTAACATAGGTTGGTAGGTAGATAGATGATAGGTAGCTAGATAAATAGGTGATAGACGGTAGGTAGGTAGATGATAGGTAGATAGATAGGTGATAAATGGTAGATAGATGATAGATAGATAATTGACGATAGGTAGATAGGGATAGAGATAGACACACACACAGATAGAGAGAGAGAGATAATAGATGGTAGGTAGGTAGGTAGATGATAGCTAGATGGTAGATAGATAGATGATAGATAGAGATAGACACCCACACACAGATAGATAATAGATATATGGTAGATAGGTAGATGATAGGTAGATAAATAGATAGGTGATAGCTAGATAGATGGTAGGTAGGTAGATTGGTAGGTAGATATCGGTAGATATAGGTGATAGATGGTAGGTAGGTAGATGGGTAGATGATAGATGGATGGATGGTAGGTTGGTAGATGATAGATGGGTAGATAAATAGGTGGTAGCTACATAGGAATAGAGATAGACACCCACACACAGATAGATAGATAGATAGATAGATAGATAGATAGATAGATAGATAGATAGATAGATAGATAGACAGACAGACAGACAGACAGACAGACAGACAGACAGACAGATTGATATAGATGGATAGATAGAGGTAGATAGGTAGGGCCTGTGTGATATGTCATATGCTAAATACATAAATACACCCCCAGGTAAAAGGGTGCCTAAAGTTTGTGTCCTTTATGACTTGTGGCCTTGGACTCCCACTATTCCTCAGCACAGCTGCCGGAGGAATTCTGGGAGTTAAAGTTCACAAGTCACAAAGGGGCCGTTGTTCCTTAGATCACAACAGGACTTGGGGCATCAGGGAAATTAGAGGCGGCCTCTGCCTTTTCTGCCCCCCCATCTTTTCCCTCTCTCTTTTTTTGTTCCCCCCCTCCTTCAGGTTCACTTTTTCAACAGTTTTTTCTACGATAAGCTACGAACCAAGGGGTACGAAGGCGTGAAGCGTTGGACCAAAAATGTAAGTTGTTGGGTGGGGGTTTGCCAGCAAATCACTGTAGCGGTGGTTCAATTAGTGGCGTGGATTTTAAGTGAATCTGGCTTTCCTTTCCCCCGTCCATCGAGTGCCGGGACAACTCGCCCGTCTGTTGCACAAGCGGCCGAATTTGGATCGTGTGACCCTGACGGCTGTAAGGGTGCAAACTGGTTAGAAGCACACCACTACCACCCGTTTTCAGTGCCGTTGTAACTCCAATCGGTCACTCAGGGGATTGTTGCAAGTCGAGGGCTACCTGTCCCACGCTGGGCTTCTTGGGGAAGGCATGGGACTTGGAGTCCAGCCTACCCAAAAGGCTTCTGTTGGACATGGCCACCCGGAAACCTGTTGGTCGTCCCAAGGTGAATTGGGAGTGTCAGATTAAAATCAGATTAACGGTTGGAAGGGACCCTGTAGGTCATCTACAGTCCAACCCTCGCCCTCAAATATTGGAAGGCTGATCTCCTGTCTCCCCTGGTCCTTTTGTTCATTCAAATCAGATTAAAGTCAGATTAACAGACTGGGAAGAGCCCTTATAGGTCATCTAGTCTAACGCCCACCCTCAAATATTAGAAGACTGCTCTTCCATCTCCCCTGGTCCTTCTCCTCTTCCCTAGACTAGCCAAGCCCAGTTCCTGCAACTGTCCATCGTATGTTTGAGCCTCCAGTCCCCTCCTCATCTTAGTTGCTCTTTTCTGCACTTTTTCTGGAGTCTCGATGTTCTTTTGTTTATAGTGGAGTTGCCATGGACAGGAGGGGAGTGGAGGGAGAGCTGGTGCAGCAGCACGGCAAGACACAGTCAGAGACACACCCCACATACATGCCTTTCTCAAGGCTTTTCCCAGAGGCGTGATCTCTACAGCCTGGGAAGAAGGTGCTCTGGTTGGAGATTGTGATTTATGACACACCCTGAGGGGGAGGGAGGAGAAACGGGGTTATCATTGAGCCGTAAATTACATGAGGCAGAGCTGACTTCACTTGGGTCCATGTGGACCTGTTGCTCCTTATAAATTACTGTATTTCTTTTTTGAGGCTCATGGTTTAATTAGGGCCTCTGTGTTGTAGTTCACTGCCAGCCGGTGCAACCAGCAGCGGAATCAGACAGTGGGGAAGAACTGGGACCAATCAAGAGGTCTTGAGAGGCCTCGGACGAGGATCCTGAATCCAATGCAGAGATGGGGCCAAGACAATCTGGAAGTAGGGTGCTGCCTCCAAAGCCTTTGGAGTCTGGCAGCAGCGAGGAAAAGGACCCAGGGGAACCTGTTCCTAGTGCACATGTACAGAGCTGCTAGAAGGCAACAGCAGTTGAGACAAAAAGGTTGACTCGGGAGTAAGACAGGGAGGTGATTGCCCCTCCTATAAGGAATAAAAGTCAGGTCAAGATGATGAACTTTTTGCAGGAAGCAAGGTCGTTTGATAGTTTCCTGAGTCCTCCTTGAGGCTCTGTGTAGTCTGGTCGGCTTTTTTTGGCACTTCACTTTCTTTTTTTTTTTTTTTATAAGAATTTTTTTAATTAACAAACAAAATAACTACATAACATAAAAACATTATTCTCATATATCTCCGGTTGTCGGTTGGTTCATCAGTTTGTGCATTCATTTTAAGGTCAATAATATAGTTGCATAACAATTTATATATCAATCATATCCTGACTATTACTGAATCTTTCATTCTTTATAGATAATACTTAAACACATTATTCTAAACAAATCAAATAATCATAAAACAATTAATCCTAAAAAAAGAAAAAAAGAACTGCTTTAAAATATAATATATATATTACTCTTCTTATCATCTAGCCATTGGTAAAAAAAGATCCCAAATTTCATATAAATGTTTATTCTTCTGCCTCCTAATTCAAGTTTAATCTACTCATACTCAGCTACAATTTAATATTTGTCTAAAATTCTTCTGTAGTGTATTTTCTCGTTTCTTTCCCTATTTTAGCAATACAATCCTAGCCGCTGTTAATACATTTACAATCAAATATTTCAATTCTTTATTATATGTTCAGCGTAGAATTCCACTAAAAAAGTCTCTGGTTCAAGTCGATGTTTCTTTGTCATTTTTGCCAAACCAATATTGAATTTTAGTCCAGTAATTTCTAGCCTCCCTCACAAGATCCACCACATATGATAGTATGAGCCAGGTATGGTGACATTTCCACATTTTCAGATTATTCTTAAACATTCTTGCTATCTGTTCGGGGGAAGTGCACTGTAAAAATCTTATACAAGTTTTCTTTATATGCTGTTGACATTGTCATTTTATAATTTGATGGACCATAATTTTTGCCATTTTCTCTAAATGGAATCCCATATCCAAAATTTTTTCCCCCAAACAATCATAGTTTCTTTAACTTGTTCTTCTCTAAGTTAATTCCCAATAAATAACATAATAATTTTTTTATCATTGGTCATAGTACCCGCATCAATATCTTATCAAATCATCTGTTTATCATAGAACCTTCCATTTTAAATCTTCATCATATCTAGAATGTATTGCGATATGAAAACAGTTCATCTTTAACTTGTTCTCTAAGTTTGGATCGATTTAAGTCCACATTTTCATCTAAAAATTCCATATCATAAACTGTTTTCCTTTTTATAAATCATCAGGATAGAAAATGCTCAATCGCGATAACCAAACTGGAATTGTCAAATAACATGTTTTTTATCTTTTCCAATTTAACCAATAAGACTTCGTATATAATGTCTTCTATAACAAACCCCTTGTTTTGAGTGCCCTTGTACCATAATAAAAGCATGCCAGCCCAACATAACATCTTGGCCTTCTAATGTAACAATCTATGTTTTTAATGTTATCATTCTTTGACCACATCAAGCTGCAGCCTTGCATATAAGCAGTCCCAATGTAGGAACCAAAACCTCCTCTAATTCTAGCATCTTGTAAATAGCTTTAACTTATTCTCGCTCTTTTACCTTGCCATACTAAACTTAACATAATGTTATTTAAAATCTCAAAATAATTTTTTCCAAGTCAATTGGTTATAGTTGAAGGAAAATAAAATTTAGGATAAATATTCAATTTAATTGCTTGAAATCTCCCTTATAATGACGTTGCAAATTTTCCCATTTCTGTCAAATCTTGATTAATTTTGTTTGAGTTTAGTATAATTATTTTCTTTAAGTGCTACATTTGCCGTCAAATATAATCCCAGCATACTTAACTTATCTGTATACTTGAATTTTCAAAAAGATGTCAGTTCTTCTCTTTGTTTCAATAACATTTTTGTAGATCTTGTTTATCTTGTTTATCTTCAAGCAGCCATCTCACACGATGCTTCTATCTTTTCCAATAGCTTTGGAGCCGTTTCTAAACGGTGTCTCAAATAAAAGCTAAGTCTCAGCAAAAGCTTGTAGTTTAAATCTTTCTTTTATTTTCATTCCTTTTTACTTTTATCATCCCTAATATTTCTAATTTAACTTCCAAGTCAATACGAATAAAACAAAGGAGATAGAGACGACACCTTGTCTTGTGCCTTTTCTTATATAATAAGATCTGTAAATCTCCATCATTACATTATGCTGTCTGTTTATTATATATGGCTTCTATTGCTTTAATAAATTTTCTGGCAAAACCATCTGTTCCAACAGTAACAGCATAAATCTCCAGTTCACACTAGTCAAAGCTTTTTGAGCAATCTAGAAATATCAAGCCATTTGCTTCTAGGATGAGCCTCATAGTATTCCAAGGTGTCCAAAATTACTCTCATATTGTATTAATTTGCTCTTGGCAAGAATCCATTTTGATCTGGGTGAAATAAATTATTTAAATTTTTTTCAGTCTTTCTGCTAGTATTGAAAAAGATTTTATAATCTGCATTCAATAAGGAAATAGGTCTATAGTTCTTAATTTGCAGCGGGTCAGCCTCTTCTTTTGGATAAGTGTAATATAGCCTGTCCATGTTTTGGGTATCATTCTTTAACTATACATTCATAACTTCTAAGAGTGGGATACTTTAATGATTCTTGAAATTTTTTATAGATTCTGCCGGAAGCCATGTGGACTGGTGCGTTTCCCATTATTTTGTCTCTTGAATGCTTCGTTATTCCTTCATTGTTTATATACTTTCTAACATTTCTCAGTCTCTTTAGTATCTTCGGTAAGTTAACATTCTGTAAACTGTTTAATTTTCCTCGTGAATATTCTCTTGTTTATATAATTGCCCATAAAAATCTTGAATAATTCTTTTTCTCCTTATTACACAATAAATTGGCCTTGATCATCTATTAGTTTCAATATTTTTTGGATTCCTCTCCTTTCTAATTTATATGCGCATGCTACTGGTTTATTTGCATCTTCAAAATATTCTGTTTAAAGTTTGATTTTCTGTGCCAGTTCTTCTTTCCCTATTAATTCCATATTATGCTTAATTACATCAGTTTCAATTATAATATCTTTTTTTTCTGTGGCAATTTTCTGTAATTCTTTTTCCAAGTCTTATATTCATCTTCCACGAGTCTTGGAGCTTCGTCTTTATTCCTATATTTTTTTCTTATATAATCTATTACAACCTCTAGCATATGCCTTCATTGTATCCCAAACATCTTGCATTGAGGTACCTCTTTTTTTCTTTAAAGAAAAGCTAATTCCTTCTCCATCCATTGTATAAATCTTTCTCCTTTAAAATAGTGTTATTTAATGTCCATCTCGATTTTTTTTGTACTTTCTTTAATTGTCATTGGGCTATGGTCTGCCCAAGTATTGTTTCAATACTTTTTCTTGGATAGTGGAATATAATTCTGTTGAGTATCCAAATCAAATCTAATCTGGACCATGATAAAATGCCTATTAGAGTAAAAAAGTTATATTTGTTTAGCTTTAACATTTCTTTCTCTAATAATCTTTTAAGGTTAATTCATCTATCATTTTAAAAAAGGATTTAGGCAAGAGTCTTTCTATGTGGTTTTATTGTCGTTGTTATGTAGTCCAATTGTTGTCCACAATTCCATTAAATCCCCATCATAATTATATGACATAATCCAATCTAATTATTTCCATATGTAGTTTTAATAAAACTCTTCCTGTTTACATCGGAGCATAAATTGCAATCATAGTATTTTCTATTATTATCCGTTATTTCCACCATTAATACTCTGTCCGTCTTCATCCATGTAGATCAGTTTTGCTGGAATATCCTCTTTAATATAAAGAACCACTCCTCTTTTCTTACATTGAGTACAGAGAAGTAAATATTTCCCTAACTTTGGTTGTATTCAAATATGCTCATGTGTTTTTTAATATGAACTTGTAGGCAAATTATATCAAATTTTAATTTCTCTAATTTATGAAAAGTTTCTCCTTTACAAGCTGAGTGAGTCCATTTATATTATTGTAATCAATTTTTTCTTCCATGATTAATGCTTTATATTGATCTAAGAGTTCTCGTGGGTTTCTTCTTTCACGTTGTTCTTTACTGTCCATCTCCACTGCCAGCTCCTTTCTCTTTTCAGTCCTAGGGTTCCTCATAAGCTCAATTAATGAGACCTCCTTCTCTACCTCCTGTCTTCTTCTTACAAAAATTCTGCATAGAAACGTTCTGCTTTTCAATTGAATCATTCTATGTCTCTGCTCTTGCAACCATAAATTAATCCTTCTGGTATCAGCCATCTATAGTTCACTTCTTCCAGTAAGGTTTAGTCAAAAATCGGGTATTCTCTTCTCATCTCTCTCACTCTATGGGTATCTTGTAAAACCACAATCTCTTTACCTTTATGTTTCAATGTTTTTCTCTTACACTTGCAATATTGTGTTTTGATGGATTTTTTTGGTAAATCTAATATGAACTACCTTTGGTAGTTTATTTCTATCGTATATCTTGTGTAAACTCGATATACCTCATCTACTCCATCCATCATCTTTTCCTCTGTAATTTCACAGAACATCTGCCAACATTGCTATCATTATCGCAGCCAAATTTCTCTTTTCCTCTTCTATATTTTGAAATCTAAGATAAAATCTGACTTCCCATTCCCACCTCAACTTCCCCACTTTTCTTGTTCTACACTGTTAATCCTAGTATCAATATTTCCTATCTCTCTCTCCTTGTTTTCCTTCTTCCTCAATTTTTTGACATCTCTCATACTTCCATCATTTGTTTAATATTTTCCACTTTTTCATCAGTCTTCTCTATTTTTTGTTCAACAGTATCTATTTTTTCTAATATCTTGAATTCTTGCATAAGCATCTGTAAGTTTACTTTTTCTTGTTTTCAGATCTGCTTCAACATGTCTGGATTAAATGTGTCACGTCGTGTGGGGAAGCAGAGGAGAGAGTGAAAATGCCAATTGATTTTTGTTTCTGCCTCATTTCATGCTTCAAAGCTTCAGATTCTCTTTGTCTTTTAAATCAGCTAATAGAGTAGCCAATTATAGTCAAAATAAAAAAGGTCCAATAATAAAAAGTCCAAAACCAAAGAGGAAAAGGGAAAAAAGAAAGAGAAATCTTCAGGTTCTTTATAGCCCTAATCCAATTGAAATAATCCGCCAAAAAAGGAGAAAGTGGAAAGAGAAGAGAAAAAAAAAACAAAAAACAAAAATTATTCAAAAAGGAAAGAGCAAGGTGATCCCAAAAACAAATGAAAGGGAAAAAAAAATCTAAGGCTTCCCTTTAAATAAAAAGCAAAAATACAAGATTAAGATTTACAAAAAAATTCTGGCAAGGGGAGTTTCACAAGTATATATATATATCTATTGCACACTGTACTTTATTTCTTTATTCAAGGCCTCTTTATAAACCTCTTTCCAGCAGCTTCAAAAGCCAAGTCTCAAATGTTGAAATATTGATAAGAGTACAAGAAAGACACTGTAATAATATTTTACTAGTTCTCCTCTATCTAATCAAATTAAAAGTCCTTTGAGAAAGAGTTTTATAGACTTTTCTCCCCAGTTCAAATAAAGTATTTTTCAAGCTCTAGTTGGCAGTGTGTCAACATCTCTTCATACTCTTTCCCCCCAGCCAGAAAAAGAAGAAACGAAAAAAATATTTATAAAAGACTCAAACAAAAAAAGAACAATAAGAAAGAATAAACAAAGGGAGCCTCTATCCTAAAAGGAATTAATTGTATCAAAAAAAAGCATAAAAATATATATAGAAAAATCAATCCGTGACCTGCAAAGTCACATTAAAGTCCTCAGTAGAAATAAAAAGGATGATGAAAAAATCCAAACCTCAATTTGACTTCTCTAGAGTAAGCGCCGCTCAACATTCAGTCAACAAAATAAAGTCACAGATTTCTTCTTTCTCCAAGGTGTCCTTTCAAACAGTCTATTTGCATTCAAAAGGGATTCTCCCCACTCGATCACACACTCACCAAAGCACTTTCTCTTCGGAGCTGTCCCGCTTCAGCAGCTTTGGAGGCTGTCTTTCCGCTTCCGAAAAGGGCTTCTCCACGGATCAAACCTAAGATTTTCGCGATATCTCTGGGATCCTTGGACTGTGCCTCAACATCCCCGTCTCTATGGGACGGTTTAGGTTCGCTTAGGACGAACAGGAAAATATCAGCTGCGATCTCAGAGCCCCGAGATCGCCGCTGTAGCACCGAGACGAAGCTCCGCCTTCCCCCGGCACTTCACTTCACTTTCTGTTATAATTAATTTGGAGACTTCTTTTTTTGGGGGGGCAATTGCAATTGCACAGCATTGAAAGGTGGGTGCTTATCTCGGGGAACCATTTTGGCTGGGAATGAATGTAATTCCCAGTGTTGCAATAAGATAGGTTTTGCTTTGAAAACAAGTTTGTGATTCATGACGATTGACAAAGCCTGGGTCAGAACAGATCCCAGGAAAGGGGGCAGGAGAGGTGAAATGTCCGGAGAAACCTTGACAGCAAAGTCAGCTCTGCCTCATGTAATTTACCATACAGGGGACCCCTCTCCAAGCAACACAGCCAGGTAGGGTGAAGGTGGAGGCTCCCACTGAGCTCCTCTGGTTACTCCCCCTTCCCCCACCCCTTCCCCCAGGTGGACATTTTTAACAAAGAGATCCTGTTGATCCCCATCCACCTGGAGGTTCACTGGTCGCTGATCTGCGTGGAGGTGAAGCAGAAGAAGATCACCTACCTGGATTCCCAACGTACCCTCAACCGGCGGTGTCCCAAGGTAAGGCGGACCCCAGGGTGGACGGGCAGAGTAGATAAAAATAGATGGTTTCTTTTTAAAAAATAAAAATTTTTAACAATCGGATTTAAAAAAAAAAATCAATCGGATTTTTTTAAAAAAATCGGATTTTTAAAAAAAATTCAGTCTGATTTTTTGGCTTTTTATTGAATTGATTTTAATAAAATGCTTTTGGAGTGAAAATCTAAGGAATAAAATAGAATTAGAATAGAATTTAATTCAATAGAATTAAAATACAATAGAATTAAAATACAATAGAATAGAATTAGTATAGAATTAGTATTAAGTAAAATTAGAATATAATAGAATTAGAATGGAATTGGAATAGAAGAGTAATAGAATAAACAACAGAATTAGAATAGAATTAGAATACAATAGAATTAGAATAGAAGAGGGCTAGAATAGAATTTAAGTACAACATAAAAGAATAAGAATAGAATAGAATTAGAATAGAATAGAATTAGGATATAATAGAATAAGAATAGAATTAGAATATAATTAGAAGAGGAATAGAATAGAATTTGAGTACAACATAATAGAATAAGAATAGAATAGAGTTAGAATACGATAGAATTAGAATAGAATTAGGATATAATAGAATAGGAATAGAACAGAATTAGAGTACAACAGAATAGAATTAGAATAGAATAGAAAGAATAGATTTCTAAAGAATAGAATTGTAATAGAATAGAATTGGAATAGAATTTAAATAGAATTTGAATAGAATTAGTGTAGAATAGAATTAGAATAGAATTGGTATAGAATAGAATTAGTATAGAATAGAATTAATATAGAATAGAATTAGTATAGAATAGAATTAGAATAGAATAGGAATAGAGAAATTAGAGAAAAATCAGCGAGTGGATTTCCTTGTTTTTTGTTTGTTCTTTTGGTTCTCTGAAGCACTTTGCTTCTTGGAATCAGAATCATCTTTTCTCTTGTCTTGGATATTCTTATTCCGTTTGGCCATTGATTAAAAGAGTCCAGCGTGCAGAAGACAGGCCGTTCATTTGTAAATAGATTTAAGTGGTTTTAAAAAGAAATGGTGGGGTGGGCTTGTGTTGCAAGGAGCCAGCCACGTCGCAGTGTATCCCTTACCTGTTTTCAAGCAGGAGGGGATGATATATGTCTCTACAGGCAGCCCTCGACTTAACAAGACTTCATTTCGTGACTTTTCAAAGTTTGCAACGGCGCTGATAAAAAGAGGGACCAAACGACCGTTTTGCCACCTTTCATGGCCGTTGCGACGTCCCCGGGAGCCAAACTCGGACGCTTGGGGCCACCGATGGGTATTTTTAGGACGGCTGCTGTGCCCTATGGGTTACACGCTTCCCCTCTTGCGACCATCTTCACGGGCAGCGTCCAAGGGGAAAGCCGGATCCCCCTTGTCAGCCAAGGACTAACTGTAGATGTTCTGGGTTTTTTCTTTCTTTCTTTCTTTCTTTCTTTCTTTCTTTCTTTCTTTCTTTCTTTCTTTCTTTCTTTCTTTCTTTCTTTCTTTTTCTTTCTCTCTTTCTTTCTTTCTCTCTTTCTTTCTTTCTCNCTTTCCTTTCTTTCTTTCTTTCTTTCTTTCTTTCTTTCTCTCTTTCTTTCTTTCTTTCTTTCTTTCCTTCCTTTTCTTTCTTTTTCTTTCTTTCTTCTTTCCTTCTTTCCTTCTTTCTATTTTCCTTCCATCCTTTTCCTTTCTATTCTTTCTTTTTCTTCCTTCCTTCCTTCTTCTTTCCTTCCTTTCTTTTTCTTTCCTTTTCTTTCCTTTCTTTTCTTTCTTTTCTTTTTCTTTCTCTTTCTTTTTCTTCCTTCCTTCCTTCCTTTCTTTTTTCCTTCCTTCCTTTTCCTTTCAGGTCCCTTTTAAAATATCTCGATCGTTTTATGGATCAGATTTTTTTTGTGTGATGGGGGAAGGAATTTTAACTTGAATAAAATAATAATAATGATAATGATAATGACAACGATAATGCAAATAAGTTTTAGGACGGCAATGGGGCTTCTGTTTGATGTGACTTCCCCTTCCTCCCCCCTCCACCTCCCCCCCCAGCACATCTGCAGGTATCTGCAAGCTGAAGCTGATAAGAAGAACCGCCCGGACTTCCGAGAGGGATGGAGAGGGGTTTTCCAGATGGTGAGTGTCTCTTCCCCAGGCACTGGGGCCAAGGGGGGGATCCAGTGACCCAGCTCCTTCGGGGTCCTCTCCCTGAGGTTCTCGGGGCCTCCCAAATTTAACCCAGGGGGGCATCCCCCCCTCTGGCAACTACCCAGGAGGTTCTTCAGCTGCAGCCTATGGTGTCTCGCCTGCACTCCCCTCGTGCCTCTCGGGGACGGCAGAACCCGTCCCACGGCCTCCACGCAGTAGATCTCGGGCCTCGTGCAGTGTGGGTGGCGTGTCAGGCACCCAAGGATTAGAACTCCCATTCTGGTGATTGGCCTAAAGTCACCCAGCTGGCTTTCATGCCTAAGATGGAGCTAGAACTCCCATGTGCTGGGATTTTAGGCGAGCGCCTTAACCTCCAAGGCCAAACCGGCTCTCCTTTTAGTTTAGGTGGATGTGTAAATTTAGCCCCCCCCCCCCCCC
>BHFT01023379.1:0-11531 GCA_004320025.1 Laticauda laticaudata
ATATATATATATATATATAAAGCTAGCTGAAAAAATGTTATAAAATATGGGATTTATTTTTATTCATGGCTAGATAGCAAAAGAGGAAAATGAAATGAAATGTAATATAACTGATCATTCCTGTTGTGTTATATTTACAATTGTATTTTATGTATATCGTAATATAAATATAATACAATCATAAATATAACAGAATAGCAGTGATTTGTTCTAAATGATTATTATAGCATTAGAATATAAATTAGAACTTGTTAAAATTGAAGTAGGCTCGAAAAGAAGAATGCATGTGCAATTAAATTCTAATGATGATATAATAATCATGACATGGAAAGTTGATTAATATAATACAAATATAAATTTCAACTCTCGAGGGGAAGAACTATTGGTATTGTGCACAAGAAATATATACCAACCGACACTGCACAACTGAAAGAAGGTTTTATTTGTTGGTTTGTGTTCATTTATGTTTGTTGTTAATTTAAAAAAGAATGGGGAAAAAAAGGACCCATGGACTTCAACTCCCACAATTCCCCAGCCAGTGGATGTGTGTCTGTATCTCCATTTGCAGTTTCCTTCCTCTCTTCTGGTCCCTTCCTCTGCAATCTCTCTACTCTAGTGGGTAGGAGAAAGGAAAAAAAACAACAACCCAGGCATGGCTTGGATGGGGAATTCTGGAAGTTGAAGTCCACAGGCTTCAAAGTTGCCAAGGCTGGATAAAATAAAAATATAATATAATAGAAATAGAATTCCTTTATTGTCATTGCATTCCACGAATACAATGAAATTTGAAAGCTACTCCAGCACAAGGTCCTCCCAAACAGCACATCACAATCACACTGCAGAGTATTTAAAAATTAAATTAATTACAATAATTATAAATAATAATTAAAAACCTAGTCTAAAACCTATCTAAAACATTTAATAAGTTAGTTTAAAAATGCCACTATATACATAAGGCTAAATCACATATACACTGTTTGATTCAAGACAATTATTGCCTTGGGAAAGAAACTGTTTCTCAGTCTATTAGTCCTCATTTTAAGACACCTATAACACCTCCCTGATAGTAACAATTCGAAATATGAATGTCCAGGATGAGAACGGTCTGTGGAGATTTTTAGTGCTCCACAAAGGAGTCTGGTCTGGGTACATATTTCTTCGTGAATAAAATAATGTTATCATACATATTTAACTTGTATATATTTATAATCATTCTAATCAGTATTTTATATCGCATATATCGCTTATTCTAGCAACCGAGGATTTTTTTGTGCTGTGTTTATAAACTCTCTGGAGCATCTTCTTATCCACTACAGAGCATCCAGCGTACCACACCGTTACACAGTATGGCAAAAATATAATATAATAGTAAATATAACTCAATAGCAATGAGATGTTATAATTGCTTATTTTGGAATGGGTTAGAATATGAATTAGAGTCAGCAAGAACTGGGCTTTGCCTCTAAAAGGAGAATGTGGATTTGAAATTAAAGTCTTGACGATGATGTAATCGTCACATAAAAATTGATTATAATACAATTGGAATGTTAGTTTAAATCCAAGAGGAAAAGACTTAGAGATTCTGTGCACAAGAAACATGTACGAACCGACACACTGTATAATTGAAAGAAGGTTTTACTTGTCGTTTTATGTTCATGTTTGCTGTTACTATCAGGGAGGCGTTATAGGTGTCTTAAAATGAGGACTAATAGATTGAGAAAGTTTTTTTCCCAAGGCAGGAATTGTCTTGAATCAAACAGTGCTTCTTCTTATTATTATTATTATTATTATTATTATTATTATTATTATTATTATTATTATTGTTGTTGTTTGTGTGTTGTTGTTGTTGTTGTTGTGTTGTGTTGTTGTTGTTATTGTGTTGTTGTTGTTGTTTTTAAATACTCTGTAGTGTGATTGTGATAATTTGGGGGGGACCCTGTGCTGGAGTAGCTTTCAATTTCACTGTATTCGTTTGGAATGCAATTGACAATAAAAGGTAAATGGAATTCTAATTTTAAAAAGAAAAAATATTACAAAAAAAAAAGAAAGGAAAGAAAGAGAAAGAAATGAACACAATTAACAGATTGTGGAAAGGGACCTTGTAAATCATCTCGTCCAACCTCCGTCCAACCGAGCCAGGACACTACACGCATTTTTAAAAGAAAGGAGAGAAAGGGAAGGATGGGGGAAGGAAGGAAGGAGGAAGGAAAGGAAGGAAGAAGGATAGGAAGGAAGAGAAAAGAAAAAAGGCAGAAAGTCCAGTTGCCTTGGGGGTGGGGGAACACCTTTAGGACAACACCTGAGAGTTGTAATTTTCACAGTGCAACTTTGGGTGGGTTTTTCAGAAATGAGGGAAAGGCAGGTGGTATTTGTTTTATGACCATAATGGAGGCCAAACCATTTGTGTGGCCAAAGTGAGGTTTTTCTGCAGGGAGTTTTGCCCCGTTTTGTTTGGCCAGGGTCCCTGACGTGAATCGCCTTGCGGCTGATCAGAAGTTTTTGTTGTTCCCACCCCCCCGTCGTTAAGTGAAATGGGCAAATCCCGCAACTGTCATAAACCCGAGTCTGGGGCTCAGAATCTTTTAACTTGGATCGCGTTGCCACGGGGTGGGGGGGGTGGAGAAAGGTTGCAACCGGTCATTAAGTGTGAAAAAAAAACCCAACGGGTTTTCAGGGCTGTCGTAACTTCAAGGCATTGTGAAGGCGAGGACTGGGTGTAAGCTCCAGAGAGAGAGAGAGAGAGAGTTGAAGGGGGGGGGCAGGGGGAACCGCCCACCCTGGGAGGTCATAAGGCTGAGTCGCCCGTCTACCTTCTTTCACCCTTTAGACCCCTGAAGCCTGCAAGCAGGCCAGGAGCTTCCTGGAGTTCTCGGAGGATTCGGTCCAAGTGCCNCCCCCCCCCCCCCCCGTACCCAAATAGGTTGACTTGGCTTTGGGCTTGATTGGCAGCACCAGCCCGATGCCCCCCCCTTGGGGCTCCCGTCCTCGGGGGAGGGGGGGGCTTTCCAGAACTTCTGGGGAATTCGGGGGTCCAGCAATCAGAAAAAAGGGGTCAGAGGTGGGAGATGCACACGCATGCACACACACACACACACACACACACACACACTCACACTCGAAAGCACAACATGGCTGAGCTCCCACATGGGGGGAAGCACCTCTGCGTTCTGTTCTTTAACGGCCCTTCCTTTCTTTTTCTTTCTCTTTTCTTTTCCTTTTCTTCTCCTTTTCTTTTTCTTTCTTTTTTCTTTTCCTTTCTTTCCTTTCTTTTCCTTCTTTTCCTTTCTTCCTTTCATTTTCTTCCTTTCTCTTTTTCTTTCTTTTCTTTTTCCTTTCTTTTTCTGTTTCTTTATCTTTTTCTTTTCTTTCCCTTTTTTCTCTTTCTTTTTCTTTTTCTTTCTCTTCCTTTTTTCTTTTCCTTGTTCTTTCTCTATTTTCTTCCTTTTCCTTTTGTTTTCTTCCTTCCTTTCCTTTTCTTCCTTTTTCTTTCTTTCCCTTTCTTTCTCTGTCTTTTTCTTTTTCTTTTCTTTCTTTTTCTTTCTTTTTCTTTCATTCTCTCTCTCTTTCTTTCTCTCTGCAGGAAAGGTGATAGGGAAGAACGGGAAGGTCATCCAGGAGATTGTGGACAAATCCGGCGTGGTGCGAGTACGGGTGGAAGGGGACAATGACAAGAAGAACCCTCGGGAGGAGGTAAGGTTGAGTGGCTGCGCCAGCCAGGCCCCCTGCCCGCTTCCCTGCCCCCCCCCCCCAAAACAGGATAGCTTCCAATAGAATATCTGTTGCTCAGGGTGGAACTGTGGAGTCCTCAGGGCTTGCGGGGCGTTTCATGGCCCAGCCAGATGATGGCGTTCCCTAGTTGGGTCATGAAAGGTCTACAAGGAAACCACACAGCTCAGAGAGCCCCAAGGGGGACTCCACAGTTCTCCTCCTCCTCCTCTCCCTCCCTCCCTCCTCTCTCTCCTCACAAACCCAACTCCCTTCTAGCACTGGTGATGTTTCCTAGTTGGGTCATGAAACGCCTGCAGGAAAACCACTCAGCTCAGGGAGCACCAAGGACCCCATAGTGATCGTTGTCGTCATCCTCCTCTCCCTCCCCCCCTCCTTCCTTCCCTCCTCTCTGTCCTTCTCTCAACTCCCTTCTCAACTCCCTTCTCGCACTAGTGATGTTCTCTAGTTAGGTCATGAAAGGTCTGCCAGGAAACCACCCAGCTCAGAGACCACCAAGGAGACTCCACAGTCCTCCTCCTCCTCCCTGCAAACCCTCCTCCCTTCTAGCACTGATGATATGTTGGGTCATGAAAGGTCTACAAGGAAACCACCCAGCTCAGAGAGCCCCAAGGAGACCCCACAGCTGTCCTCCCCCCCTCCTCCTTTCTACCCCTCCCTCCTCTTTCTCCTCTACAAACCCAGCTCCCTTCTAGCACTGGTGACGTTCCCGAGTTGGGTCATGAAAGGTCTGCCAGGAAAACCACCCAGCTCAGAATCTGCAGATATTCTCTGTCATCCAGGTCCTGCTTGTCCCAAAGGTGCTTTTTCAGGAGGTAACTGGACTTTCTTGTTTGTTTCTTTTTTCTTCTTTTCTTTGAGGACATTTCACTTCTCAGCTCTGACTTGGATGGAGGGGAAGGGAAGGATTTATCCTCCTTGCAGGCAGAGCTGGTCATTTGCGTCCTTTTGAGAGAGCCGAGGAGGCCACTTGGAAGTTTTAGCCTCAGGGTCCACCTGACTGGTGGAAACCCCCATCTCACACCAAGGGGTTCAAGGCAGGACACGGATCCACCACCAAGTGGCCTCGACACCTTTCCAAAGGATGCAAATAACCAGCTCTCTGCCGACGAAGGGCCCTGTAAATCCTTCCCTTCCCACCCTCCAGAGCTGGAAGAAGCTTCTGGGATGAGAAGCGAAACGTCTTCCAAAGGGGGAAAAAGGAAAAAAAAAAACAAGGAAGTCCTAAGTTTCACTTCTTGGGACCCCCAAGAAGTTTGGCTCGACGTGGCTCAGGGCTCATGGATCCATTCAGGCTTCTTTCGGGTCCAAAGTTGGAGCAGCTTCTTGGGGGCGGTTGTGCTGGCTGTGAGGGTGCGGTTCTTCTCTTCCCCCCACCCCGGCCCATCACCCTCCTCAAAGCTAATCCAACTCCAAGCCCTGTTCTTTTGTTCATGAAAATCAGTTGGAAAGAACCTTGTAGATCATCTAGTCCAACCCCAAGCCCTCAAATACTGGAAGACTACTCTCTTATCTCCCCTGGTCCTTTTGTTCCTTAAAATCAGATTAAAGTCAGATTAACGGAAGGGTAGGTCATCTAGTCCAACCCCAAGCCCTCAAATATTGGAAGAGTGTTCTCCTGTCTCCCCTGGTCCTTCTCTTCCCTAGATTAACCAGGCACAGTTCTTGCAATATATTTGAGCCTCCCGTCCCCTCATCATCCTGGTTGCTCTACTCTGCACTCTTTCAAGAGTCTCAACATCTTTTTTATAGCGTGGTGACCAACACTGGATGCGGTACTCTAGTTGTGGCCTTACTAAGGCTTTTTAGAATGGTCTTAATACTTCCCTTGATCTGGATTGTATCCCTTTGTTAATACAATTTAGGATTGCATTGGCTTTTTTGGCTGCTGCTGCTGCACATGGCTGGCTCTTATTTAGCTGATTGTCCACAAAGACTCCAAGATCACTTATTACAGTGACTGCTATTGAGCCTGGTTTCACCTATATGTCCATATGGGTCCTTTGGGTTTTTCCTGCCTGAATGTAGGGCTTTCCTTTTCTCTACCTTGAATTTAATTTTGTTAAATATGTCCCGGTGTTCTAGCCTGTCAAGATCCATCTGGATCTTGAGCCTATGTCCTTGAGTGTTGGCTATTTCTGCCAGCTTAGTCTCCTTTGCAAATTTGGCAAATTCCCTTTCTATGCCCTCCTCTAAGTCGTTAATGAGGGAGTAGAATCTTCCCCCCTTCCTCTTCCTCCCTCCTCTCTGCAGGGCATGGTGCCCTTCATCTTCGTGGGGACACAGGAGAACATCAGCAACGCCCAGGCCCTGCTGGAATACCACCTCTCCTACCTCCAGGTAAAGACGCCCCCCAAGGGTAGAATCCCCCCTCCCCATTTCTTCCTGCCTGGTCTAAGCCCTCCTTCTTCCTCCCCCGGGCAGGAAGTGGAGCAGCTGCGCCTAGAGAGGCTGCAGATCGATGAACAGCTGCGCCAGATCGGCCTAGGCTTCCGGCCCCTCTCGGGTCGTGGGGATAAAGAGCGGGGTGGCTACACCACGGATGAGAGCAGCTCCTCCCTGCACAGCACCAGGACGTATGGCGGCAGCTACGGCGGGCGTGGCCGGGGAGGCCGTCGGGGAGGCAATTCTGGCTACGGTGAGCCGGTGGAGCCTCGTGCTTTTCGAAGCCCACGGGTGAAGGGGTGGGTGGGAGGGAGTTAGGCCCCATCTCTTTCTTTCTCTCCACCTGCCTCCTCCAGCTACCAACTCAGATGCCTCCAATGCCTCCGAGACTGAGTCAGAGAAGAGGGAGGACTACGATTGCCTGCCCCCCGGGGAACGAGAGCCCCGCCTGGAGGACGGGCGTCGGCGGCTGGGGCCCGGGCGAGGCCGGGGTTCTGCTGCAGCCTCTCGTGGGAACAGCACTAGCAGCAGCAAGTACAACACCTCGTCGATCAGCTCAGGTACAAAAAGGAACCCTGTGGGTTGAGAGGGTTGGAGGCTCCGCCCACCCACCCAACCAGTCCTTCCGCTTTCCCCCCAGTCCTGAGAGACCCGGACAGCAACCCTTACAGCCTACTGGAGAACCCCGAGAACGAGCCAAACGCCGACACGGACGGCAGTGAGTCGCAGGGGCTCGGCAACCGGCGGCGCCGCTCGCGCCGGCGCCGCACTGATGAGGAGACCACCATAATGGATGGAGGCCTGGAATCAGACAACACCTCCGTCAACGAGAACGGCATGGGTGAGGATTCTGTCCCTGTGGCTTCCGCAGGCAATGCCCTTCCTCTTGCCTCTTGTCAGTCAGGAAAGATCTCTCCCTCCCCTCCCTCTCAAAGCCGCCTTCCCCAACTCTCCCCTTTTTCTTTCAAACCAGAGGAGGAGTCGAAGCCACAGCGACGCAACCGCAGCCGGCGGCGCCGTAACCGTGCTAACCGCCTGGACAGCTCCATCAGCCGGGACCGCCAGCCGGGTAAGCGCCGGGGTGGGCCTCCACAGGCACTCCTTGTGTCTTCGTGGTGGCGGCTTTAGGGACTGAGCTCACAGCAGCCCTGGGGGCGGGAGAGAGGGGGAGGGCAGAAAACGACTCCCGGCCCCATTTCTTTTTTCCACACTGAACCCGTGGCTGCAGCAAAGCTGAAATCATCTCACTTAGCGACGGCAATGCACAGAGGGAGCCGTTACGGCAGTATGTCGAGGACTGGTCTACAGTGGGCGGGACCTAACTGGACCCTTTGGGTTGGGTCCCTGGTAGAAAGTTCCCCTCCCCTCCTGATGCCCAGCGCGCTCTCCTCTCTCCGCAGTGACCGTTGCAGACTACATCTCCCGTGCGGAGTCTCAGAGCCGCCAGGGACCCCCCCACCGGGAAAGCCAGGAGAAGACCCTCGAGGGTGGAAATCCCCCGAAGCAAAAGGTACATGGTGGTCTCAGTCTCTGGAGATGGGGGACAATGGCAGGGTAGGGATTCCAGGTAGGGGTGGGGTTGCCCCCCAATTAAATCTTGAGTATCGAGCCAAACGTCCAAAAAGGATTTATTGAGAGTGAGCATGCCTGCGTGCAGCCAACTCTGTCATAAATCATATTCTCCAATGGGACACAGCCATAGCCAAGAGTTCTCAATCATGTTCTCCAATTAGAATTTTGCACCAGCAGAAACTTCAGTCCCCTAAGTTACTGTCTTCGAAGGCCATCAATGAAATGTCCTTTCAGTTTCCAAGCTGCTGCACTGTTCCCCCCTCCCTCCCTTTCTCTTGGCCCCCTCCACATAAAGACCCGAGAAATAGATGACTGTGGACAACAGGGGTGCGCTCCTTATTGGTTCGAACCAGTTCGCGCGAGCCAGCTGTGAATTTTATTTTATTTTTTTTAAATAAACATCTGGTTCAGCAAACCGGTTGTTCCGGTGACTGGCTCTCCCAGGAGTGCCATTTTGGATCGCAGGGACGAAAAAACGGGCTCATTTTGAGCTTCCGGAACCCTGGGAAGACAAAACAGGGAAAGGGGGTTGGGGTCCCCTGCCACGGCCCCATTTTTGCTCCCACGGTGGTACCGGTTGCTGACTTGCCCACACCCCACCCAGCAACTGGGGTTGATAAAGCTATTTGAAGCCCACCTCTGGTTCCCGGGGAGGGATGGGTGGGTTTGAAAGCTGAGAATCCCCCCTCTGATGGCCCTCTCATTTCGTTCTTCCAGGGGGAGGCGAGCAGCAAGATGGTCAACGGCCCTTCGGAGAATGGGGAGCACAGCACCGCGGCCAGCGGGGGCGAGGCGGAGGTGGCCCCCCTGGTCAATGGGGTGTCCTAAGGGGCCCCAGGGCTGCCCACCCCAGCCCTCCTCCTCCTCCTCTTCCTCCTCCTTGCCGCGAAATGATCCTCCCTTCCCGCAAGCTTGTGCAACCCCCAGAGAAATGAAAGGCCGCCACTCATCTTGTTCGAAGAAAACAAACCACAGCCACCACCATTCCTTAAAACCAGGAACAACAAATCAACATCCCCTGGGCCTCACCCCTCCCACCCCCCTTCCCTTCTCCAGATATTTCCTCCCAAGCTTGCCAAAGACCGGGGTGGGGGTGGGGTGGGGGAACCAAGAGCCTCTCCTTAAGCTGGCCCAGTCCGAAACAGACATACACACCCCTCCCTCCTTCCTGGTTTGTTGTGTGTGAAAGGGGGAGGAGGGTGGGGAGAGTTCTAGGTTTCTCCTCTCCCTTCCCCAGGGGAGGGGGCAGCAGGTGTGAAAGTAACAATTTTTCACACCTCTCTTTTTGTTTTTTAGGGTGAACTTTAAAACGGTTTTTGTTTTGTTTTGTTTTGGAAACAAATTATATGTATGTGTGTGTGTGTGTGTGTGTGTATATATATATATATGTTTTTAAAAGTTTTCGTGGGTACTTACATGTCTGCTGTTCATCTTCCTTCGGGTATTATCCCACGTCATTGTAGTTGTGTTTTTAGGGTTGTAGCAACGTTTCAGCAGAATCTCATCTGCCATCATCAGGCTTCGACTCACAGACGAACTCAGTACAGAAGCCTGATGACGGCAGATGAGATTCTGCTGAAACGTTGCTACAATTTTAAAAGCACTACAATGACGTGGGATAATACCCGAAGGAAGCTGAACAGCACACACACACACACACACACACACATAGAGCTATTCAAAATTTGGGGAAGGAAGAGGGGGAGGAGCAACTGTGCCTTCTGATAACGCAAACACACACACACAAACACAAGCTGCGTGCTTCTTTTTTCTTTCTTTTCTCCTTCTTGGAGTAGCTCAGTCCGAGGGCCAGGAGGAGTAGCAGTCCTGGGGAGGGGGAACCCAGAGGGTCAGGGCCTTACTTCCCCAACTAATACCTCCCCTTCCAAGCTGAGTAGAGAGAGAGAGGCAGCCCTGCCCTGCTAGGGAGGGGGAAGGAGTAAAATAAAAATGGGAGGGGGGAGAACAGCTTGCAGCCTGGCCCCTCTTCTTTGGGGGGGAGGGTCTCCTTTTAGCCCCCTCCACCGTTTCCCTTTTCTCAAAAAAAAAAGAAAAAAAGAAAAAAAGAAAAACACTGTGCAAGAGAAGAGTAGGCCTGCCTGGCCTGGAGTTTTGTGTGTTTGTGGGTGGGGTGGGTGGGGGGAAACAAATGGGGTTGGGTGGGATTTGATCTGTGATGGTTGAGACTATTTATTTTTCACTGTACAGTATTTAAAAAGAAATTAAAAAAAAAACAAAACACAAGAAAAACCCAACTCTTGAAACACAAAAAAAGAGAGAGAAAAATTGTTTTTTTCCCCCTTTCCTTCTCCCCTCCTTTATTGGGGCGGGGTATTTCTTGTCTGGTTCCAAAAGGAGGGTGGGGGGGTCTTACCGCGTTGCCAAGGTGGTGCAAGGCTGCCAAGAACCCGAGATAAAGTTGCCAAGAATCACAAAAGTCTGCAAACACCAAGCAAGATTTTTCCGAGCTTCCCACGAGGCTTGAAGGGCAAGAACTTCCTTGCTTCCTGCAAAGAACCCCGGTCTCTCAGGCTGGCTTTTATCCCTTTATGGGAAAAGCCATTACCTTGCGGCCTTACTCCCAAGTCGCCCGTGCTGCTTGCAGCTGCTCTCTCCTTCGAGCAGCCCTACACACTGAGCCTCCCCAGTTAAAACCAGGCTGCCGAGTGAGAACTGGCCGGAGAAAGGATGAATTCCATGGGGAGAAACGAGGGGTTTTCTTATTTACAACCTTGAGGGGAAAAAAAATCAGGATTGGTTTACTTTTTGAAGGTGGGTGGATGTACCTAAAGGGACAAAAGGATCACCTTGAGAAATCCCTCAAGGTCACACAGAACCAGAGCTAGACGGTACCTTTTGAGGTCATCCAGTCCAAATCCCCCTCCCCTGCTCCCAAGTTTACAAGCGAAAAGCATCCCTTGGATTTAACTACCAGGAGGAGACTTAGGAGCAGTTGAGGTAGTGAAAACAAGCTTGGACAACCCTGTTGGAGGAGCTGCTGGAGCTGGGGATGGACTGCATGGCCTCAAGGGGACTGCCCCTCATCTCGGAGGAAGAATTGGTGCAAGTGGAGTTGGGTTAGGGTTAGCTATCTGGGAGTTGAAGTCCACCCATCTTCAAGCTCCAGAATTGGAAGCACATTAAGAATGTCCTGGCAGGTAATCGTGACAAAATGGGGTCTTTTGGAGGGGATGGACTGCATGGCCTCAAGGGACCCTGCCCCTCATTTGGGAAGAAAGCTTTGCAAAAAAAACAGCCTGGGACCTTCCCTTGCTGCTTCTTCCTAGACCCTTGGAGTGAAATTAGAACCTGGTGCCTGGCTAGAAATTCACCCCCACCCAAGCCAGTTTCGAATTCCCAGCCCTGCAAAAGGCACTCTGCGCATGCTCACCCGCTGTCCAACTCGGATCAGATTTGAAACCCGCTCTTCCCAAAGTTCTTTCCTGGCCACGTAGAGCATTTGAAACCAACTTCTCAAGTTGTTTTGGACCCCCAAGCCAAAGGGCTATCCTGGAAACCACCATCATCCTGGTTTGTGGTGTTTTTAAACTGGGTTTACGGAGCTTCTGCCCGGAAAAAACGTTTTTTAAATCATTTTTTTAATTAGATACTGCTTTGCGGGCCCAGTTTGGACTTCATTGCAAATGGGGCTGCTTGCTTGTGTGTGTGTGTGCGTATAATGGAAGGTGCATATTGCACAAGCCTTTTTGGGGGGAGGGTGTGTGCAGGGATAGAAGGAGACCCCAGAGTTCATCAGGCAGCAATCCAACAGGTCCAGGGAGCACAAACCTCAAAGACTGAGCTAAAAGCTAGTAAGGCCGTTTGCGTTTTAAAGGGGGGGGGGGGGG
>BHFT01023381.1:0-16257 GCA_004320025.1 Laticauda laticaudata
TGGGGGCGTTCCCACTTCAGTGATTCAACGACACTCCCAGAGATCAGGCTGGCTTCTCTCCACTTGTTCCCAAAGAACTCGTTACTGCCTGAGTGCAGTTACCCCGGGAATCTACACTCTCGAGACAAGGGAGGGGGCCCCTCGTACAATGGGAGGTGGTGGTTGCCCCCACTTACCCAGTCCCTTTTCTCCAGTCGAAATTTCTGTCGGGGCCCATGTTGAGCATCAATTCGTTGAGGGTGGTGGAAAGCAGAATAAAAAACCACCCCAAAAATTCGTTGATCCGAAGAAAACAAGGTTTTTATTCACGTGTCTGCAGAGACGGATTGACCCTTTCCAGGCCATTGAAGTGAACCACAGAAGCAAAGATTTCAGGAGCATTTTTATTTTCTTATACCCTAACATGTCCGCCCCCTGTCGAGGGCTTGGGGCTAATTTCTTTTCTGTTTTTCAAACTGAAATATATATTTCGAAGATTGGTTCTGGTTTATACTTAGCTCCCTATCTAGCAAAAAAGGCAGTTACACGGTTTTCTACTTGCGCATTTATTACAGTATATCCCCATGCTGGTTCTAGCCCTATTGTTGTTTCTTTTTTTTTCTCTTGTGCACAAACTGGAACACTTTCTTATTTAGCAGAGCTACTGAGTTTGAGACACACTCCCTTATTTAATTCAATGGGTCATCCAACATGACTTCGTTTCTGCTCACATCAGGAATCTTCTGAAATAGAATAGAATGGAATAGAATTAATGAGCTGGAAGGGACCTTGGAAGTCTGAAATGAAATTCAATGTAAAGAAATGAAATTCAGTGTAGAGAAAAGTAAAATTCTACGCTAAGGCAAGAAAAACCACAACTATATATATAGACTGGGTGAAACCAGGCTTAATAGCAGTAACTGTGAGAAGGACCTTGGAGTCTTAGTGGACAATTAGTTAAATATGAGGCAGCAGTGTGCAGCGGCAGCCAAAAAAGCCAATCCTAAGTTACATTAACAGAAGGAGATCAAGTGAGGTACTAATATAAAGCTGTAATAAGACCACACCTAGAGTATTGGTATCCAGTATCCAGTTTGGGTCACTATACTATAAAAAATGTTGAGATTCTAGAAAAAGTGAAGAAGAACAATATGGATGATTAGGGGACTGGAGACTAAAACATATGAAGAATGGTTATAGGAACTAGGCATGGCTAGTCTAGTGAAGACAAGGACCAGGGAAGACATGAGATCAGTGTTCCAATATCTGAGGGGCTGCACAGAGAGGAGGTCAAGCTATTTTGCAAGGCACCTGAAGGCCAGAGAAGGAAAAATGGATGGAAACAGATCAAGGAGAGATTTAACCTACAAATAAGGATAAATTTTCTGACAGTGAGAACAATCAACCAATAGAACAGCTTGCCTTCAGAAGTTCTCGAAGCTTCATCACTGGAAGCTTTTAAGAAGAGATTGGACTGCCATTTGTCAGAAATGGTGTAGGGTCTCCTGCTTGGGAAGGGATTGGAGTAAATGACCTACAAGGTATCTTCCAACTCTGTTAATCTGTAATGTCTTCTAGTCCAGCCCCCTGCTCAAGCCAGAGAACCTATTTTAGATAAATGACTGTCCAGTCGAGGGGTGTCAAACTCAAGGCCCATGGCCAGATCCAGCCTGCGACGTGGTCTGATCTGGTCCACACAGCCATCCTGGTAACAGTAAGGGTCCGGCCCATATCACTTCAGCCCAGCCCAACCCCACCCATCCTGGCAGGTGCACATTTGCACAGGAGGCAACAGGCACACATGTGCACAGGCCCAACCCATGCCATCCCGGCAGGCATGCATGTGCACAAGAGGCAAGCACATGTGTGCACAGGCCTGGCCCCAAAGGAGGCAGGTGTACGTGTGCCTGCCTGGAAAAGGTGGGTCAGGTCTGTGTACGTGTGCGCCTGCCTCCTGTGCACACACTTGTCTGCCAGGATGGCATAGGCAGGACTGAAGTGATGCTGGCCAGCCACTTATCATTTCCAGGATTGCCACTGGTGTTTGTGTGAACATGTGCAGGGGGGAAGTGTCCAGCAGCAGGGACTCTGCAGCTAGCCCTCCAAGAAACAGACATAGCAGCAGCGGCACTAGAAGCAGAAGGGAAGGCACAAGATGCAGACCACCTGATGCATCTGCTCCATCCCATGTGGTTGGGACAGGGTAGGTGGCTGCCTGATGCATCCAGAGGTCGGACTGCGTGCCTCTCCTCTGTGCCTTTGCCTTCAGCTAACCTGCCACCATGGGTGAAGACAAGGTGAGGAGAGTGTGGGATGGCTGCTGCCTACTCTGCCCCATCTCTTTTGGCTTGCAGTTGGAGAACAGGTTGTTGATGGTCATCTCCTTGCCCCCTTGCGGGTCTTCCCTTTGGCCTGTGTGTGCAGCATGTTCCCCTTGTACATCCAATGCACTCTGGCACCACTGAGGCCACCAGCAGCTCACACAGGTCCAATAAGCCACTGCTGTCACCACCTGGAGCACCAGATTCCCCAGCCCAAAGGAGGCAAACTGGCCAGCTAGAAAGGCCAAGTAAAAGTGGTAAAAGCATGCCCATTCCCAGCAGGCAAAAGGCAGCCACCACAAGCAAGGAAATTTTGATCTGCATTAGTGCTATGGCCGCCCAAGCCCAGCCAGGATCACATGCCTTCCCCCCATCTCTGCTGGGCCTGGGTAACCAGAGCTCCCATGGGATCTGGCTTTCCCCACTTGTGGTAATTGTTTTTTGCCTGCTGGGCCTGGGCATACTTTACCACTTCTTATCAGCCTGATGCACTTCCTCCATTGGGGCTGCTCAGCAAGAAAAGCTGAACTCCGCCCTGCCCTGCGAGGCAGTAGCCCCCAAATGCTTTCAGGGTGCTGCCCAATTGATGCAGCTCCTTCAGATGGAAATTTGAGGCTGTGGTTCCTTCCCTGGACTGAAGGCAGCCTTCTGTCTTGCAGCCTCCCCACATCTGCTGTATCTCCGTTCTGAGCAGAGGATTACAGCCAAATTCCATGCTTGGCCTGTGTTCTCAGAAAGTGTGGCTCAGGGATAGCGGGGCTTCCCTCCACATGAGCAGGCAAGTCGGCAGGATGCTGCCTGAACTGGTGACTGGGGCTCAAAGGCCCAGTCTTGGGATGGGTGCCACTTCCTACCCTGCCCTATGCCACGCTTTGGGGGAACCTGCCTGGGTACCATGTGTTGCATCTGGCAGATGGGGAAATGCCACCCCCAATTCCTGCAGAGACAGCTGGTGAAGCACCCCTCTCATGCACTCGCCACTGCAGTCAGGTGTGCGAGGGGAACATGCTCTATGCACAGCCCAAGGGCAAGATCCACGAGGGGGTGAAGAGAAGATAACCAGTGGTAACTTGCTCTCCAACTGCAAGCCAAAACACACAGTGGGACAGAGTAAGTGCATCCAGGAGTCTGCATCACATTCCTTCCAATGGCTCTGCTTGCTGCTTGGATGGCCAGCCTGATGCCGGTAGCAGGCTCTGGATCAACAACATTTGCCAGGTGAGGCAGACTGCATCTACAGCCAGAAACCATCCCCCCAGTACACAAAAGGCAGCAAGCGATGGGTTTTTGGCTGTAGCTGCCCCGCCCCCTGCCTCGCCTCACCTCATCCTGTGGGACGAGCCTTCTACCCACCATCTCACCCATCAGAGTCCCCAGGATTCCTTCCCCAATCTCGCCCAAACCCATAGGTACCACCCACGCAAGCTACATCAAGCAGTCACGACCACTCTGGCCATGCCTCATCCACTGGCCACCCCACCCCCACCCCATGAAGGACAACCACAATGCTGATCTGGTGCTCAAAAAAATAAGAGTTCGACACCCCTACAATAGAGATTCTCCTTATCCTTCTCTTCCGTATTCCCTTTAGAATCGCTTTTTATTGCAGAATAGAAAACTGATATAGCAACTTTTTGCAACTAAAATACTATCCAAGTTTCTTCCTAATGGAAAGATCTCATCAGCAATTTCATCATTACAACAGCATTCAAAATATCATTTGACTGTAGATTAAAATAAATAAATAAATAAATACACAGTCATCAACTTATGGTGACAGTTGAGCCCAACATTTCTGTGGCTAAGTGAAACATTTGTTAAATGAATTGTGCCCAATTTTATGCCCTAATTTGTCACAGTTATTAGATGAATCACTGCAATTGTTAAGTTAGTAATAGAATCTGGCGTCTCCACTGACTTTGCTTGTCAGGTCATAAAAAGGGATCACATGACTGGGAGACACTGAAACTGCCATTAATATGAATGTTACCAATCTTCTGAATTTTGATTGATGAGGATGCTGCAATGGTCATAAGTGTGAAAAATGGTAATGCTAAATATTTTCATTGGCTCATGTTTATGAAGTTAATCATCTGTATCTGGTTATTTGATTATCTGGTCAATAAAAAAGAAAAACAAGACAGAAGTTATTTAAAAGTGTTGAAAATTTAATTTGAAACCTCAGTTCTATAAAGGCCACATTTGATGAGAGAATGGTAGTGTTTCAAGTCCTGATGGATGTACCATGCTTAGGTTAAAATACATGATAACATTTGGAGAAACAGGAGAGCTTAATTTCTTCTCCAATTGATACTTGGATGCTGTGGGCTTAGCAAAGAGATGCACCAAGAAGATTATCTGAGCCAAGTCCAATGTTATACTAAATGTCAAGTCTAGTACAGGTAGCCTTTGGTTTACCACTGTCCCATTTAGTAACCATTCAAAGTTACGATGCTGAAAAAGTGACCTTATCATCAGGACAATATGATCTTGTATTGGTTACCATTGCAACATCCCTTTGTCATGTGATTACCATTCAGGTGCTTCACAACTGGCGTGTAGTCATGTGATCACTATTTGCAAGCTTCAAGCAAAAAGCTTGAAAGCCAGAAATAAAATTGCAAATTGCAGTCATGTATGTGTCATTTAATGATTAGAAGTGATTATTTTAATGACTACAGCAAAGTAAAATAATAAATCCAGTGCAGTCATATGGTGTCTCATTTAATTATCATGTCACTTAGTGACAATTGCCAATCTCAGTTGTGGTTGTTAAGAAAACTACCCATAAGGAACAAGTATGTTTCTCAAATAACCTACAAGTTCTGCTTTGTGAAGACAAACACTACAGCTTTATAGCGCTCTTCGTAAACTCCTTTTGAAAAATTAGAACTTCTCTTAAAATTATCTTTATTCCACCTCCCAGTTTCAGTGAATTTTCTACACAATAGTTTTAACAGATAAAGGTAAGTCATCTAGATGGGTTTTTCTTCAATTGTTATTCTTCAATTGCAAATAAAGTAAAATTTTGTTGATTTATTGTTTTGTAATGGTATTCTTCACACCTACCTTTTCTGAATTGAGCTGAGATGATAGTTTTGTTTAATGTGATCATTTTTGACTTTTCCTTTTCTAAATGCTTTGCTGTCAGACTATAGATTTTAGTGAATGCCAACACTGGAAGTTTTAAAAAAGAGATTGGACAACAATTTGTCTGAAATGATATAGGGCTTCCTGCTTAAGCAGGGGGTTGTCCCTTCCACTCTGTTATTCTGTATTATATTCTGTGGCCTGAGATGGTTACTATTCTGCAAGCACAAATCAGCAAGTGAAATGAGGAAAGGGAGGTCAGTTCTGGTTGTGCAAGGCACAGAACAAGGAGAAGATGGAAAGAGAAGAAAGCAAACTGCAAAATGGAGTGTTAGAGAGAAAAGATGTGAATAAAGCTATAACTTCTTTTTCTTCCTGGTGTATTCCCGCAGGTGCAGAGTCCGCTGTGAATAAAGCTATATGAGATGCAAAATAGTTGGAAATTTCTGGTTGGGGAAGGAAAAACCTGAGTGACCTCTGTGCAACAAGGAAAGAACCAAAAAGGGGACATTTTCTCCCAAGACCCATGACAGGAAGAAGGGATTAAGCTGCCTACAGGCAACCTCTAGACCAAGGTGTCAACCTTGTGTCCTGGCAGCATCATGTGATGTATCATGACTTTTTCCTCCTTCACTGAACTGGGCCTCCTTCACTGAACATGGCCCACAGGCCACAAGTTTTACAGGCCTGATCTAGACAGAAAGGAGGGGATTATCTATTGTTGTTGAAACTCTGATCTCTGGAGAAGATCCTGAGAATATTGGCTGACCAGATACAGGACTACCTATAGTAAATCCAGCCCATTTCTTTCTTTCCTCCAGAATAGGAAGAGACAAAGAAGAGGGGAGGCAGGAGAGATGAAGGGGATAGCCTCTGGAAGGGAGACTTAAGAGGAAACCTAATACCAGGTTGGGATTCTACCAGTTTGGACTGGTTCATTAAAACCAGTTGTTATGATTCTCTGTAGTTTGGAGAACCAGTAAATCAGGCTGTGAGCAGAACTGAAGTCATGTTGGATGACCCATTGAATTAAATAAGGAAGTGTGTCTCAAACTCAGTAGCNAACAGAAAGAATGTGAGCCAAGCCCTCGTACAAGGGGGTGGACAGTTAGGGTATAAAAATGCTGCCTGAATTTTGCTCTGTGTTCCTTCAATGCCTGAGGGAATCTGTCTCTGCAGACACGTGAATAAAACCTTGTTTTCCTTGGATCAACGAATCTTTTGGTGGTTTTTTTATCTGCTTCCACCTCACAAGGCCTATGGCTGGCCCTATCCCTCTCTGCCCGCTTCTCTGCTCTCTGCCCAGTCAGTCCTTATTGCACATGTGTGACATCGCTGTCTGCAGCCTGCTTTTGTATGCCAGCCAGGCCAGCCATTGCTGCCTGCCTTCTGCTGCGGCCCTGCCTGAATTGATCTCCCTGAGTGAGTGAAGCTTTGCAAGCCCCATCTGCCACTGCCGGTCACCTTCCCCCTTCCCCTACATTACTTTTGTGCTGCTGCTGGTTGCCTCCCACCCCTTGCCTTTTGCTGCCACCTCTGGTCACCTTTCTCCCACCACTTGCCTTCCACTGGGGAACATATGGAGAGGCTAGTGTAGGCTCTGGCCAGGTCAGTAGCTACTTCTCTCACCTACTGCTCCAGCTGGGAGAGCAAGAGAGTCTTTCCTGGCACAGCGAAAAGCTTGCAAATCCCCCTCCCATTGGAAAACAGCTCCCAGGGAGCAGAGAGAAGCAGGATTCAACCTGGCTGCTTCTCTGTTGCCCAAGAGCTGGTTCCTGATGGGAGGAGGAGTTGCAAGCTTTTTGCTATGCCAGGAAAGACTCTCTTGCTCTCCCAGCAAGAACAGCAAGAAGGAACATGTGGATAGGCTAGTATAGGCTCTAGCCAATGGCTACTTCTCTCCAGCAGCTGCTTCTCTCATCTGCTGCTCCAGCTGGGAGAGCAAGAGATTCTTTCCAGGCACAGAGAAAAGCTTGCAAGTCTCAGCTCGTTCTCCAAGCAAGAGCAGCAGGAAGGAACATGTGCAGAGGTTAGCGTTGGCAAGGTGCCTCTTGATTGAGTCTGGGACAGCTGATGGTAGCTGCAGTGAGCAGAGCCTGGAAGCTCTGATTCACCACGTGTGCAGTTGCACAGGTGGCAGGGGGAGCTGGTCCCAGATCCCCAGACACTGCCGGAATCGCTATTGCCTTCCTTACCGCCATCACCATTGCTGTCTCGTTGCCCCTGTAGGTATGATGAGTGTGAGCCCCAGAACGGATGACTGACTGCCTCAACTGCTATTCCCACTGACTTTTCTCCGTGCCAAGAGTAGAGGTGAGAAAGAGAGAGAGAGCAGCTCTCTTGGCACGGAGAATAGTTGTGCGTCTCCCCACATTTCTTTCAGCGAGCAGCCTCTTGCAGCACCTTTAAACTTAGCTTGCTTCACAAATGAGAAGGAGGGGATGAGGCTGCTCAAGGAGAAAGGAATATGAGCTGCTCTTGCAGTGACTCCACACTGTTTTGTCCAGTGAAGACTAGAATCTAGATTATCAAGAAAGAGAGAATAACATTCAGTAGATGCCTAACAAAATTTAGTAATACTGCAGATTGTCTGTTTACATTGAAATCAGGTGCAAGATAGTGATGTTAGGTAAATCATGGGGCAGTTTAGTTTAGTATTTATTTCAATAGGCTGATTTTAGAAAGCTAAACAGGATCAGACCTGGAAAGTACTTGGCTGGGAAACCAACACAAAATAGGGTATGGGGACGAATGGGGTTGGGAAGGAAAGAAGGGAGATAAGATAACTTTGTCATTTCTTTTACTGTAAGTACACTGGCACACATTAAAAGTGATATATACATATCCATACACATACATAATACACATATATACATGCTACACACACACACACACACACACACAATCATTGCCCATTTTGAATACATAGCAGAATGGAAAAAAGAGTATTGGATACATATGCACAAATGTGTGTGAAAAAAACTGCAAAGAAATAGGATTATAAAAAAACAGCTTCCAATCTTAGCAATTATAGATGAGAGAAAAAAAGAGATGAGAAATAGAAAGAGGGAGAAAGAGAAAGAAAGGGAGAGAGATGAGAGAGAGTTGAGAAAGAGGGAGAAAGAAAGAGACACACACTAAGATAGATACCTGTTTAAAAGAAAATAGAAAAATGGCTCTTTGAGTGTTTAAGGTTGCAGACTCTTGGGTTAGGTGAACCTAGTGGTCATTTAGCAAACACTGCTGTTAAACAAGTCCATTTTTCCCAATGGACATTTTTAACTAGAAACCAGAAGGAATTGTTGGAAACTGGCAAAAAACACAGAAAACTTCAGTCGCAAGACTGTGTGGAATGTTGTAACTGGTCATAAGTGTGTGTGTGTGTGTGTGTGTGCATGGCTGTCAAAATACCAAAAACAGGTGAAGTAGCTATGGGGAGATCAGTTGTAAATTAGAACACTTGCTAAGCAATGGGCCATTAAGCGAGGGCCACTTATATTTGATTTGCCGGTCACATAGCCACCTAGCCATGCCCACTGCATCGCATGGCCACCTAGCCATGCCCACCTGTCACATGACCACCAAGCCACACCCACAAATTAGGCCACGCCCACAGAATTGGTTGTTAAGAAATCTGAATTCCTGCCTAATACTATGTGAACAATAAAGCCCATGTCACACTGCCCAATGGATGCAAAAAGGACACAGCGGATGAGCAAAATGTTCCATCCATTGTTATCAATAACATACACACCTGTCTATACTCCACCTGTATTGGCGTCTACTCACATATCAAGAGAACACAACAGATTCTGTCTATATAGAACACCGCGAAGGATAAACACGGACGCGGTATCTCCAGACCGCCTAGGACGGTCCTGAGTGCTCTATCTCCGATCGCGTGAATAGGACACAAAAGCCCAGCGGATGGAGCGGATGCGAGCGGGATGCGAGCACATTCCGCTCTAGGCTCCGGGGCCGTAGACCATCCTACGGATCTACAATGCGGAACAATCATCAACAGCGGATGCCACAGCGTACGTCCGAACGGATGATGCGGATGCACAGCGGAAGCCTAATGGATGCCTGGCGTAATCTTGTACGGAAGGCGGTGGAAGACTTAGACTCAGTGGCGTCAGCCCTGAGACCCGTCGTCATACCCGTACTAATCCACGAGATATCTCGTCACTAGCTCGAAGCAGGTCGTCCCAGGCATTTCAGAGGAAAGACCTCTCGGGGGGCCCGGCAAAAGAGCGTGATGCTGCGCAATTGCTCTCATGACCTCGCCACATGCGCTGCACTGTCCTAGCAGATCGAACCTGACACTGCTACAGTCGCTATCATCTATGGGCTGCCACCGCTCGCGTACGCAGCCGAGGAGACCCTGCTCATTCTAGCCTCCAGCTCCTTGGAGCGTGCCCTACGCGCTACTTAAGTCCTAGCCTTCTGGTCAATAAAATGAGAGCCAAATCCTGCCTGTCCAGGAAGCCTTGGCTGCGGCCATCGTGCGCTAGCAACGTGTCCACTTACGGCTGCCTGCCTTTCCTAGACAAATCAGATTCCGTACTCTCTCCTATCTGGCTGCCATTGTCTAAGCTCTTGAATCGCCTGCTTCCTGAGTAGGACTTCCGAGCGACCCGTAGATCATCAGCGTGTGGCTCACACCTCTTCCCCTGCCCGCGAATTGCTCCTGGCCGAGTGGGTCCCTCTGTGCCTGCCAAGCCTACTGTGCCGACTTTCGTGTCACCTGCCTGCCTGCCAGCCTCCCTGCCAGCCTTGTCGTTTCCTGCCAGCCTCCCTGCCAGCCAGCAACCCCACAACCATGCGGAAGCACAGCAAAGCCTCAGCCATCTGCTGCCAGCCCTGGCAAGAGGGACAGGGCTACCATCCCGCCCCCTGCGCCCTCACTCTGGTTCTCCTGGGGCTTTCTGCAGCACGGGCTTGCTCTTTCTGGGCTGGTGCTTCTGCTGCTTCTGCTTCTGGAGGAGCTGATGACAAGCACTCCAGCACCAGCCACCTCCACAGCACCCTGGACGCCTTCACCCCTGAAGACTGAGCCGACCAAGAGGAGTGCCAGAGACTCATTTTTAGTTTCATAAGCTTCTTGTTAATAAAGTCTATTTATGATTCACACACTTGTTTCATTTCTTTTTTTTTAATAAAGTCTTGGTGGAAACTTTTAGAAATGGTTTAAGCCTTTGCCATGCTTGTGGGATGGGAAAGGATAGCTTTGGTATGGCGTTAGGATCCTGTGGGATGGGTAATAGCTGTGGGATGGGTTAGGATAGCAGTGGGATAGATAAACCTCCAGTGCAAGCATAGTGGGACTGTATGGTCCACCTCCCAGGTGCCACACCTATGGCCCTTTATATCAATAATATGTTAATAATTCATCCACACATGTCAACATAAACAGAACTCTTTATTAAAGCCCTGTTCATTGGTAGGCCAACCAAACATACATGTGCCATACTCACTCCTGTGATGAGACAGGCTGAAGAAGCATCCATTAAGCATCTACCATCCCCTGTCTTGCACTCCACCCGTGGTGCCCAGTGGGGAGTTGCCACCAGTGTTTCAGGAGGATTGCGCTGCCGTTCTTGCTCACATGACGCTCTTGCTGGGGCCTTAGCACCATCCTCCAGTGATCAGGTCTTTTGCCCTTGCCTCCATTCCCCCAGGCTTCCATGTCCGCCATCTCGCCTATGTTGACGTGAGTACCACAAGCCTGTCTGACAAGGAACTGGTAGCGTGGTCGCATTGAGATTGGTGACAGGAGTGACAGCAAGGCTTCCACGATCCTCCTCCAAGGTCCTGCGGATGAGTGCGTGCATGTGTGGTAGAGAAGTACCTGGACACCTGTTGCGCAGATGCCACAAGGATTCTCTCACACCCATCCTAGGCCCCTGAAAGCCTGTGAGTTGAAATATCCTCTCTTCATGGGTGAGGATCAATTTGGAAGTGTAGGTTCTATTGAGCTAGGGTTTGAGGAGAGAGGCTCATTCCCCAGATGAAGTAAGGGCACATCTTGCTTGTCGTTGGGAGCCGGTTCGGGATACTGGGAAACCCGATCCGATGCAGGTTGCCTTCCACACCCGTCCTGATACTGACTGTGTGAAAAACAGCTTCATGCTGTCTATAAATGCGCTGGGCATCCTTGAACAGATGAGACCGTTGCCTGAAGACATTCGCATGTAGCCATCGAACTCTTATGTTCAAGCACACTGTGTGCACCAATGGCGAAGAGATTAGATGCTGAAGGAAGCCCTTGTAGAAGTTGTGATAAGTGGACCCCTGAAGTGGCTTGAGGGTTTGCAGAAGCATTCCGTAGCTTGCCATCTGTGGAGCTCCATACGGTGTGGGGATATGTTCACTCTTGTTATGACACTAGCTGCTCTTGCAACTTTCTTCCATCCCGATTCTTCAGTGGAGGAGCACACTGGAGGATGCTCCTCCTTGTATTCTCTGATGATGCCTGCACCACTTCTCTCTACACAATTGCTGAATGGTGTTTGGGTGGCACCCTCCAGCCTAACTGCATGCTTCTGTAGGTTGGTTCCTGGAGGCCAGGTGCGCGCAGATCAGTGCCACATTTGACCCAGGGTCAGCTGGCGCCGGAAAGTTGGTGTTTGCCTTGGTCAATCCTGGTGTCAGGCCGCTGCCAACAAGTATACGTTCAAACATGGCTGGAGGCATCCTCATGAAGTTCTGAATGCACGGGGCTTCATTCCTGAGCTCCACCATCAGCTGTGTACAGTCCGTCTCTTGCTCTTTCTGGCGAAACTGCATCTTTGACCCCAGACTTTTTTGCGTGGCCTCTTTTTCTTCTCGCATTATAGCAGTTCACAGAGCCTGCTAGGATGGCTTCCACTGTTGCAGAAGGATAGGTGGCTTCGAAAGGACTTGTGTCAAGCAATCCACGGTGGACATGACTGGATGCTTGGAAGAGGAAGAGAGTCAGATGAAGGCTGCAGAGCGTCTGGCACGCTGCGCGCTGCTGTCTGAAAAGTGAGATGCCACCGGAGTTGCTCCTCCTTTTATGAGCACACACATAACATATTTATTTCCGCTTCAGGAGACATATTGCTCTCTGCTATTCGTCGGGAGATCGTCAGAGTGCGCCCTACTAAAATTGCACCCCAAATCAGCCCTCTCTTCACCAATCAATTAATCACCGTGAAGATAGGAGCTTCGGGTGGCGTGGTGGGTGTGGTTCCCAAACACCTTTTCTTCTTCCTCGAAACGTATTTCCATGACATCAAACACTGTAGTTCCCGTGCCGACTACGCATGCCTTATGCCTTTCTGTCTGCGATCTCCCATTCCGCTCCGTTCGGCTCCCTTCTCCTGCGTACGGATGCGAGACCAGCAGGTATTATGCGGAACGATATGCCGAGCAGCATGTGAGTAGCAGATGTACAGATACTCGAGGCCGCAGTATTTCGAGTGCAGGAACGGATGCCTAAGAGGATGCGAGTTATCGCGACGAGCAGAAGCACCTGAAGACACGCGTATAACACTTTTCCCGCAAAATAGTTTTTTTGGGCAACCCAAAAACATCTTTGGAAGCGGACTGAAACGTCAATACACAGATGCTGACGGATAGAGAGGAAGGAAAACGGAGGGCAGTGATGCATCACGTTTTCGAACGCGATGGCAACGGATGGCAAGCTTTTTTGTCCGTTTTACATCCTCTTTGCATCCGTTGGTTCAGTGTGACATGGGCTTAAGATTTTGTTGTATATATCTGTTATAAGTAGCTTCATTGTAAATGATTAAAAGCATAAAAACTCACATTACATCCTTCCAGAGTAAAATTTTTCTGAAATGGAGGGGTAAACTTGAAGGATGGTATAAAGTAACATAAGTCAGTGTTCAGGGATTGTGATAAAATCAGCCATCTTGGAGGTAACTAGTCTCTATGTGAGGCACATTAGTACAAGCAAAAGAAAGAGAACCCACTTTGGTTCACAGGAAATATATGTAGAAAAATAAAGGAGATCTAGATACATGTGGACATTATCTGGATTTTAGCAAAGCATTTGATATAGTACCATATAATGAGCTCATAAAAAGGTTGAAAGGCTCGGGCTTAACCATTGGGTGATTGATAAATAGGAAAATGATTCAGGGATAAAATTATTGATTATTAATGGGTCACTTTCTGAACAGAGACCAGTCATAATAAAACTCAATCCTACATCCTGTTCTGTTCAATATGCTTATAACTGGTATGACGGAAGGTTTTCTGACTAAAGTTTGTCTTTTTTTTCTGATGACACAAAGTTGTGTAATAAAGTTGATGTTCTTATAGTAATAAAGTTGATGTTCTTATGGGTGTGATTTGGCATTGCTGTAAAATTAGTTAAAAACGTGTAATTGGAATTCAATGTTTCTAAATGTAAGATCATACAAGTAGGAGAAAAATCCTTTGGCAGGGTACAGTATTAGCAGCACAATGTTAGAACTGAAGGAAAGGATTTAAATGTGTTCATAGGAGACGACTGCAAAATGTGCAAACAGTGCAGCCAAGCAGCTATGAAGGCAAACACAATTTTGGGATGCATCAATAGAGGAATCACTAGTAGGAAAAAGAAGGTGCTAATCCCATTATGTAGGAATTTAATCAGATCCCATTTGGAATACTGTGTCCAGTTCTGGAGATCTTAGGTTTTTTTTAAAAAAATGATAATACAAAAATGATGCAAGATGCAAGGGACAAATCATATCAGAAGACATTGGAGGAACTAAATGTGTACATCCTTGAGAAAAAAAGAGAAAGAGGGAACTTGATCAAATATTTAAATATTTTAAGGTGTGAATAAGGTTTTAGAAGGCAGTATTTTCAATATTAAGCAAAAATCAAGCCCATGGGGACAGAACCTCAAACTGACAGGAGGAAAGTTCAAAATTAATGTCAGGTATTACTTCACAGAAAGAATAGTGGAAAATAGGAACAACTTCCAGCAGAGGTAGTGAGTCAATTATCAGTAACTCAGTTTAAAGATGCTTGGCATAAACACATATCCATCATCCAATTATCCATCCACACTGTGACACAGGCATAATTAAATACTTTATCGTACAATTTACATTGGAATGTATTGGGATCCTGGGATAAATCAGATAAGAATCACAAGCAGATGAACTAATTCTACTTTATTGAAAAACTACAATACAAAGCCTTGGTCACATGGAAAAATGTTGAGCAATTTATTACATTGGTGGTCAGTTCATTTGGAGAAAATTAACACATATTACTCATCCAAGATTATAATCTCAAAGGTCCACTGTTTTTCAATTTATCAGGAATAAAAATGTATTTGTGCTATCTAATCTATAATTCTTCATAGTGATAAATTCCAAATGGTCTAAATAATTCATATGTACATTCATATCATCTCATTAACACACTTAATAATATCACATTAATAAAATAATGTCCTCTATTCCTGTTATCCTGCCGATAGCTAATCATTTTAAAACAGATTAATGTCTAATAAAATGTTTTGTTGAACTAATTTTATTTTATGATCATAATACACACATATTCTTTAATATGGAATAGTATGGAGTATTCCAAATGTCATAAATAAAATTTGAAACCATCTGACCACTTTTGTAGCTGTGGCAACTTTCAAACAACTAAAAGTGAAGGATTTATTCCAGTTCAAGGATATAGCATGTAAGTCTTCTCCTTCTCCTTCTTTTACAATCATCACTAATAAATTTTATACCCTTTTTTAATGGGAAGTAAATTTCCCTTGTTCTGATGATGGGGCTTCTGTAGGAAATAAAGGGGGAGGACATTTTTAAAACTATTTTTAAAATTGAATATGAATGTGGAGTTGCTAAGAATGGACTTTTAACTGTTAAAAGTTATTGCATTTTTGACCAGCTTGCTAGATGCTAATCAGAAACTACAGGAACTTAAGGTTACAATGACAAAATCTGCTATGGCATTAGTTGGTCTAGAATTTACTCAAAATCCATAGGCTGCATAAAACTCTACCTATATGGAAATTTCTATATTTAAGAATGCTCTATGTTTATGGCAACTAATGCCATAGCTTTGCAGCAACATAGGATTTTGCCCAATAGCAATTAATCCTCCTAATGACAGTAGTTCTCACTCTCTCTCAAAATGTATTCCTGCAGATTATATTCCTGATTGGGATATTCAAAATTTGGGATTCAAATTTTTTTACTATCGGTTCTGTGGGCATGGCTTATTTGATGAGCATGGCTTGGTAGTCGTGACTGTGTGGGTGTGGCTTGGTGGTCATGTGACTGTGTGGGTGTGTCTTGGTCATGTGACTGTGCGGGCGTGGTCAACTCAATGTCACTTGCATCAAAGGGTGACTTACCTGATCCCTCCCCTCCCAGCCATTCCTTGTCATCCAGCCTTAACTTATTTATAGTTCTGTAAAAATGTTGTTCACCTTCTTTGACTTTATTATCTGCATACTATAGATGTATTTTCATGGACCACTGAAAAGAGGAAATGGCTCACATGCTTTACCCAAGAGTATGATAGGCAACAGGCTTTTAAGGGGCTGTCACAAAGAAAGGAGGACAATCCGGGGTGGGATCCAACAGGGTTAACTACTGGTTCAATGATTTACAAGGTTTGGTGATTTACAATGTGCTTTCCTGCATGTTGTGCGTGCGCACCTGTAAATCGTCATCAACACGCTGTGTGCAGAGAAGCAGCCTTTGAAACAGCACTTTTTTCCTGCTTTTTTAACTGCAGCTGTGCCTCGCACGGCAGCTGAAGTTGAAAAAACAGGAAATAAAGGTCAGGTAAGAGCCTGGATGGGTGGGTGGGCAAAAACATCAGCAGACATAGAACCGGTTCTATGTCTGCT
>BHFT01023382.1:0-21689 GCA_004320025.1 Laticauda laticaudata
TCAGTCAACAGATGCTGGACGGATAGAGAGGATGAAAAACGGAGGCAGTGAGTACAGAACGGAAGCATCGCGTTAATCAACGATGGCAAGTGTTTCTCTCCGTTTTACATCCTCTTTCCATCCGTTGGTGCAGTGTGACATGGGCTTTATTTCCTTCTTTAATTATAAGTTAGTACTTATCATCAATCTTGTGAAACCCATAGGAAAAAAAATGATTTAATTTACAAATGGATGCTTCAAGCTCACTGCTGAAACCCTTGTTTACAAATTCCATTATATGAATTTGTGACTGTACCTTTACTGTATAAATTGGCAACCTCTGCATGCCCATAAAATTCAGTCTTGCCTGAATTGGTTGATTATTAAATTAGTGCAGTCGGCCAGTTCAAGAAAAGAAATTTGAAAAAGTCAAATGGAACAGAACAGAGCATTGATTTATAATTCAAGGAAGAGTACACGTAGTAATAACTGAACTACAAACTACCTATTTCTACAGACTAAAATGTTAACATGTTTAGAAATCTATATCATTAGGCCATTAGTGGTTGCAAAATGGAGCAATTATATACTCATTTTTATAGGGAAAAGTGCATCGTTTATAGTTTTCTGAAGGGCAATTTATAGCAAACACAAGACAACAATTTATATAATTATTCACCAAAAGACAAGTGGGTTGTTTGCAAAACTGCATCAGCTTCCCAAAAGGAAAACAAGAATCAATCATAGCTGTCAAAACTTGGTGTGAAAGATGATGACCAACTTGAGCCATTATAATTCTGATTTCATTCTGATACAGTGGAAATGAAAATGTACAACGTTGGAACAATTTAGAGTTCAGCATAATAAAGTGCTTTTTAAGGAAATCTGAAAGTTCAATGCCTTCCTCCGCTTGTTTATAAAGTCAAGCCTTGCTGCACCCCAGGAGACAGACTAGAAATAAGTTGGAAGAGGTTTGGGATAAATTATTCAAAGGTATATTATACCTTTGCTATGTGTGTATTTGGACTGAAATGAGATGGAATTTTCAGTAGAAGAAATAAACACTTTATATTCTGAAATAAAAGAGAGCTGCCTTTTCCTCCAGGGAAAAGGGGTTGTTAATGACAAAAGCCACTGAGACCTTTCCAGGCTTCCATTTTTTAAATGTGAAATCATGAGGGAACTAGGCTGCCTGCGCTTTTCTTCAATATCTGTGTTCCTACAAAGTTATAGGTTTCTTTTAAGTTGATAAATATCACCAGAGTCTGTTTTGTTTTGCTTTGCTTTGCTTTATTTCAGGGCCAACTAAATTTTTAGTGATAAAAAGGTCCATTCCCGAAGGATACGTGGCTTTTAAAAACATTTTTTCTTTCTTTCCACATTGGTGTAGAATTGGCAGTGTTTTAAGCAGTCCAAGAATGAGCAGTCAGCATGGTAACCTTAAGGTGTTATCTAGTCTAGAACAGTAGCTCATGAAGCCAACTTAACAATGAGAAATTGCTTTAACTTGCAGTGTTTTTGTTGATAATACAGTGTTGTCAGAATAAAGGCAAATATTCTTCCATCTCACTGAAAAGGTGGAACATTCACAGTTTAATCCCACAAACATCTAAAAATAGGCTGTGTTCTTCTTTATTGCAAAAACAAGTGTTTAAAAATGGATTCCACAATAAATGTTTACATATTGCATGTTTTCCCATGATTTCTTCTTTCTTTGCTTGCTTTTTAATTAGTCCAGTTTGGTTAGTTTAATTAGTTTCATTTTATTGGTTTAATTTAGTTAATTACATTATTTATTTATTTAATTTATTTAATTATATATTCTAATGGAGGAAAAGTAAAACTGGGTTTCATTTTATAAATATAAATCTTAATTCTACCTTAATTCTAACATTTCTCAGTAAATGTTCCTGAGTAAAGAAACATTTTAAAAAGATAAGGTTACATTAAGATATATTTAAATACCTTCCAGTGATTTCCAAATGGCATAGTATAGCAGTTGAACAATGAGAAATTATTCTTTAAAGGTTTCTGTAAAACAACATCAGCTACAGTTGGTCCTCAGCCTGCAATCACAATCTGGACCAGAATTTCCATCACTAAGCAATGTGCTCATTAACTGAGTCATGCTGGGGTCATTAAGCAAATCACTACATCTTTAAATGAATCACATGGTTGTTAATTTATCCAGTTTCTTCCATTGATTGTACTTGTTGTGAAAGTTTTTGGTAGATCACAAATGTTGATCGTGCAACCCTGGGATGCTGCAATCATCCTAAATACTTCTAGGTTGCTTAGCACATGAAGATGCTTCAGTAATTGTAAGTGTGAGGATCACTTTTTTTCAGCACTGTTGTCATTTTGAACAGCAGTTCAATGGATGTCTTAAGTTGAGACTACTTGTAACTAAACATGAATAGCCCATTACTTTGGGTTTGATTCTTTCCAGTAAATCTACTCTAAGGGCAGGGAAGTCTGTCAGGTTTCTGTGTCAGATGCAACCAGACCATTTTATCAGTATTGGGCATTCCTTCTTGATTGTCCAATTAGAATTTATACAGAGACCAATTCTGAAAATTGTCAAGGGAATTCTTCTGAAGGTAACTAAATTATATAAACTCTTGAGGATTTGACATACAAATATGGATTAGAAAAGATAATATTTGAATATCATAGTCTTAGTACAGATAGTCCCCAACTTATTACCACAATTAAGTCCAAAATGTCTGTAGCTAAGCAAAACAGGTAAGTGAATTTTGCCCAATTTTATGACTTTTTTTTGCCACAGTTGTTAATCACTGCAGTTGTTAAGTTAGTAACATGATTGTTAAATGACTCTGGCTTCCCATTAACTTACATTATCCCATAATATGAGTCTGTTGCCAAGTGTTCAAATTTTGATCACATGATCATGGGGATGTTGCAAAGATCATAAATATGAAAAAGGTCATAAGTCACTTTTTCAGTGCTATTGTAATGGTCATTACACAAATTGTTAAGTCAAGGACTAGCTGTAATGAAAGCAAAACTACAGGTAGCTTTTGAGTGGTGACAGTAATTGGGACCTAAATTGTGTCACGATGCAGTGTGGTTATAAAGCACATCACATGACTGCATTGTTTAGCGATAGCAATCCTTGCTATAAGGATTATAACCAAGGACCCACACCAATCCAAGCCATTCTGGGCTTCATTCCTCCCAGCACAAAGCCTCAGTAAGGTAAGTGACTGTTTACAATCCCCCCATCCATCAATTTCTTTCCCCATTTTTGCCATTTTGGATGCCCTGATCATGCCTTGAGGTGTGGCAAAATAGCTGGACTCTAAGGCTGCTTGCCATGCTGTAGTTCTGCAAGAGGCCATTGAGTACAGCACAAAACCAACACCACAGCTGCTCCTAGAAGCCACAGTAACCCCAGCTGCATGGTGCAAAGCCTCAAGACCTTGGAGCTTTTCACAGCACTGTGTAGACCAATACATTAAGGAAGCAGAACAGAGCAGCTCATCCCACGGCAACATGGCACAATTCCAGAAGTGGCTGCCATGTTTCCAGTGACAACAGTTCAATGTGGGCTCTGGGAACATGGCAGCAGCTTCCAAAATCACGTGGCATAGCTGCACGATGAAGTGAACCATTCCAGTGCTGTAGAAGACTTTGTAGATCTTCAAAAGTTAGGCAAGGAGGAAAATGTGCAGCTTGGTAGGGTGGGAATCCAGTCTGGGTTGGGGGGGAGAAGCCTGCGTGGGCTCAGTGGAGGAATAGAAGATACTGTAGGTAGGTGCTGCAGCATCCCTGGGCTAGCCATAAGGGCAAATGATCACGGATGCTGCAGTGTCCATAACTTTGGAACTGGATTATAAGTAGTTTTGGGGGGGATCTGCCATTACTTCAAATGGCTTTTAAGCAACCATTGTTAAATGAGGACTACCTGTACAGCAAGAAAAGTAAAATGGATCTAGCAATATCTATGACAAAATTCATGCTAATCCCTGACTCATTCTGTTGCTGAAGAAAAGCATAATAAATTCTGATATGGTGATCATGATTTTCAGAAATAATATTTCTGAAATATCATGAGAAGCAAAATATTCTGAAAAGCAACAAGTTTTGCTTTTAATTTGCTGATTTGTTTTAAAATAACACTGAATTTCTGAGGTTTAAAATCTGACCTTGAAGGAAGTGTCCTTTCCTGCCACCCATCCCTTTTGGCAGAAACATTTGGCCTCTTTATCTGACACACTTTTGAAGTGTTAAGCTTTTTAGTCACATCTGTCTCCATGGTCTAATGACCTCCATTCACGTCTGGTGCAATTTGCAATCAAGACTTGTAAATGTGTCTCTTCTAGTTACCCTTCTCCACTAAGCAATATACACACATAAACAGCACTTGCATCAAAGTTCTTCCTGCTATTGGCTTTCCGTAACTATTGGGAGAACAGTCTCTTTTGTGAGTTTCCTTCTTCTTTGTTTTCTTCCACTAAAATTGAATGTTACTATTGGTCCTAGACCTGAAGCTTAATGGTGTTACGGTAGTGTGTGTTCCCTTACAAAATACACAGATAAATGATATGCATAGTCATCTTTGAAGTTTAGGTTTGGCAGAGCTGAGTAACTAGGGGAGGTGTGAGCTCTGAAATTGGATTTTTGACTTTGTTATTGGCCATCCTCCACAGCCAGTGATCAAAGCATTAAAGGGGTCTGTCAGAATTGTTTACACTTCACAGAATGCCATTTATTCATCCCCCCCCCCCCCTTTGATGTCCAGGTTGGATTGCCTGCCTAGGGAAATGTTCAAGTTGTGATTTAGGTTACCCAGGGAGAAACCAAACAAAGCCCAGTAAGAATTAAAGGCCCTGTCACACTGGCCGACGGATGCAAAACGTTTATAAAAGGACACAGCGGATGAGAAAAATGTTCCATCCATTTGTTATCTGCTCTCAAAAGGAGAGTAAAAAATTTGCTTAACCAGAGCGGACAACACGGAAAGGAATGGACGGGGGGAGGACACAGGTGCGGGATGGAAAGCGGTTGCTCCACGGAAGCCCTAGCGGATGAAGCGGATGGGAGCGGATGGCACATCCGCAAGGCTTCCGGGGGGCCGCAGCCAAAGCGGACACAGGAACAGAAAGAGCGGATGCCGAGCGGATGCCGAGCGGATGCCTAATGTTCACTGCGCATGCGGGGAGGATGCATTGCGTCAGCCCCGCGGATATAAAGGGAAGCAGCTCCCAAGCAGGTCACCATTCAGAGGAAAGACCTGCTTCCAGACACATTGACTGGCTGCCTGCCTGCCAGCCTGCCTGCCTTGCCTGCCTGCATGCCTGCCAGCCTTCCTGCCTGCCAGCCTTCCTTCCTGCAGCCTCCCTGCACCTTGCTGTCTGCCTCCTGCCAGCCTCCCCTGCCAGCCCTTGCTGTCTAGCCTGCCTGCCAGCCTTTGCTTCCAGCTGCCTGCTAGCCTGCCTTCCAGCCTCCCTGCCAGACTTGCTGCTACCTGCATGCCTGCCAGCCACTGCATGCAACCTTGCTGCCAGCCTTCCTGCCAGCCTTCCTACCAGCCTGCCTGCCAGCCTTGCTGCCACCCAGCAACCCCACAAACCATGGGAAGAAGAGGAAGCCTCAGCCATCTGCTGCCAGCCCTGGCAAGAGGACAGGCCACCCTCCCATTCCCCTGGCCCTCACTCTGCTTCTGATGGGGCTTCTGTAGCATGGCTCGCTCTTCTGGGCTGGGGCTTCTGCTGCTTCTGCTTCTGGAGGAGCTGATGATGCTGCTTCTCGCAGTGGTGCTTCTGCTGGTGCTTACTCTGCTGATGCTGTTCTGGTGCTTGTGCTTCTGCTGGTGCTTATTCTGCTGAATGCTGCTTCTGCTGATGCTGCTTCTGGCGGGTGGTGCTTCTGCTGATGCTGCTTCTGGAGAGCTGCTGATGCTGCTATGGCGGTGGTGCTTCTGCTGGTCTTACTCTGCTGAAGCTGCTCTCGTCTGCTGGTCCTGCTTGTGCTCCTGGTCTTGCTCGTCCTGCTGGTCCTGCTTGTGCTCCTGGTGTTGCTCATCCTGCTGGTCCTGCTCGTGCTCCTGGTGTTGCTTGTCCTGCTGGTTCTGCTCGTGCTCCTGGTCCTACTTGTGCTCCTGGTCCTGCTGGTGCTCCTGGCGCTGCTGGTGCTTACTTCTGCTGCTGATGATCCTGGTCCTGCTTGGTGCTGCGCTGCTGCTGATGATGATGATCCTGCTGGTGCTGCTGCTGGTGGTGTGTGGAGGAGCAGGCCCCTACAACCTGGAAGCCCCTCTGATGAGGGCCCATGTGGTCCTGCCAAAGGGAGGAAGAGGCATATGTGAGAACAGGAGAGGAGGCAATACTCCAACCGCAAGCCCTTCCTCACCTATGTCAAACCAGACCCTCACGGACATGGTGGAACCCAGTACAGGTGTGAAGGACAGGATCATCGGATCTGCTTCACAACCCTCCAGATCCAGATGAACCTGCTCCCACCCAGTCCAGGTCTGCTCCTCCACCCAGGTGATGTCCCTCCCATTCCAAGGCTTTCCACAGGCCCTCACCTACCAGGGCTACGGCTACCAGGAGCTCCAGCAGCACAGGCAGCAGCCCCTCCCAGTCCAGGCACAGACTCATCGGACGCCACCGTTGCACCGGTTCCACTGATGCCACCCACGACACTGATGCCACCGATGCCACCCACGCCACTGCTGCACCCACGCCAGTCCTCACACAGCTGCAGACCAGACAGCCACCCACTACAAACTGCTCCTTCCTCCACCCCACGGCCAAGCCCGGCCTCAGTACAATCTGTCGTCGGTACTTGGGGCTGACACCCCATGGCATGGAGAAGGAGCTCTCAAACATCACGGGGCTAAGCAGCTGTCTGAGAGCTCCTCAACACACCGTCACCTGTTGTCCTCTCGGGGCCAGGCACCCCAGTGGCGCTTCAGACCAGCACATCCAGCAGCACCCACTCCACCAGCACCTGGACCCTTCACCCTGAGACTGGGCACACCTTCTGAAGTGACAGAGAAGAGTGCCAGAGGACTGGGTGGCTACCTGTAGACTTTATTTGACACTTGACTTTGGGTCATTTTTTCTTTTACAGCTTGTTATTAATAAAGATTATCTTTGCTTCACACACTTGCTTCATTTATTTTAGTCAATAAAGTCTTTGGTGGAAACTTTTAGAAATGGTTTAAGCCTTTGCATGCTTGTGGGATGGGGTAAGGATAGCAGTGGGGTGGGCAGGGATACCTTTGGGATGTGGTAATAGCTGTTGGGATGGGCAGGGATACCTGTGGGATGGGATAGGATATCTGTGGGATGGGTTAAGAAGCTGTGGGATGGGTTGAGATAGCTGTGGGGATAGATAAACCTCCAGTACAAGCATAGTGGGACTGTATGGTCCACCCTCCCAGTGCCACACCTATGGCCCTTCATTATTAATACTAATGTAATCATTGATCCACAACATGTCAACATAAACACAACTCTTTATTAAATGCCCTGTTCATTGTAGGCGCCACCCAAACATACATGGCCCAATCTCATCAGTGTGATGAGACAGGCTGAAGAAAGCATCCATGAATCATCTATCATCCTGTCTTGCCATTCCACTGCTCCAGCTGGGGAGTTGCACCAGTGTTTCAGGAGGTTGCGCGTTTCTTCCCTTCACGTGAGGCTCTGTTGGGGCCTTGCACATCCTCAGTGTCTATCAGGTTTTGCCCTTGCCTCCATTCCCCAGGCTCCATGTCCCCTTTGCCTTGTTGGAGGTCCACAAGCCTGTCTGCAACACTGGGTAGCGGGTGCGCATGAGATGTGCAGATGCAGCAAGCTTCCACGATTCCTCCTCACGGTTTTCTGGCGATGCTGCATGGTGGTGAGAAGTACCTGGAACCTGTTGGCCAGGATGCCAAAGGCATTCTCCACCACCCGTCTTGCCCTGGACAGCCTGTAGTTGAAGATCCTCTCTTCACGGGTAGGCATCTGGAAGTGTAGGGCTTCATGAGGTAGGTTCTGAAGGAGAAAGGCGTCATCCCCCACGATGAAGTAGGGCACATCTTGTGTGTCGTTGGGCAGGGGGTCTGGATCTGGGAAGCCCATGATTAGGTTGCGTTCCAGCCCCTCCTTGAGGTCACTGGCGTTGTATACCTGGGCATCTGAAGATGAGCCGTTGCCTGAAGCATCGGTGTAGATGAATTTGTAGTCAGCATCAACCATGGTGAAGAGGATGATGCTGAAGAGGATGATGCTGAAGAAGCCCTTGTGGTTGAAATAAGTGGACCCTGAGTTGGCTGGAGCTTTTGCAGGCCACTTGCTTGCCATCTATGACTCCAACGGTGTGGGGGAAGTTCCACCTCTGATACCACTGCTCATGAACTTTCTTCCAGCCTTCTTCAGTGGAGGGGCACTGGAGGAGCTCCTCCAGGTATTCTTCGATTATGGCCTGCACCACTTCTCTGACCACAATGCTGATGGTGTTGTGTGCGCACCTCCAGGTGTACTGCAGCTTCTGTACGTGGTCCTGAGGCCAGGTGGCGCAGAGTCAGTGCTACAAAAGGACTGTGTTACGAATCCATGGTGGACATGACTGGATGCTGTGGAAGAGCAAGAGGCAGATGTAGGCTGCAGAGGTCTGCACAGCAGGGTCTGCTGGTCTGAAAGTGAGATCCAGGTGAGTTGCTCCCCCTTTTATAGGCAAATATAGGTTTTCCCCTATGTGTCCTTTTGCATCCTCTAGGCAATCCTCTAGACATCCTTAATATCCGAGATAGGTCCCCTCTGTGAATGTTTTTTCCGTTTAAAATGCTTTCTTTGCGAGCTGCATCCGCTTTCATCCTTTCTCCATCCGTGCTACTAACGCTGCGCGTCCGTTCCGCTTCCTCCCTGTGTCCGCTTTCTGCTGGAGCGGATTTGAGTTGCGCGGATGGCACAGCGAATGCCTAGCGGAGTGTAGCGGATGCGTAACGGATGACGACGGATGCAGAACGGATGTTCCCGTATGCGTTGCGGATGCAGAACGACGCGTTGGATACATTTCAGCTCAAAAAAGTTTTGAGCAGCTCAAAACTTTTTGAGCGGATGAATGTCAGTAGACCAGAATGCTGGACGGATTAGAGAGGAAGAAAAACGGACGCAGTGAGTACAAAAACAGAAAGCATCGCGTTTAAACAACGGATGGCAAGTGTTTTTTCTCCGTTTTACATCCTCTTTCCATCCGTTGGTGCAGTGTGGACATGGGCTAAGCTTCAGAGAACACATTCATTTCTAGAATCTCCCCCTCCCCACATACCTTGTTTGGAGCACCAGTTAAGAAGAGGGGAAGGTGTGCTTCCTTTACTATTGCTTTAGGTTCTCTCTCTGGGGAAGGAACCCAGGCCAGATGCAGCTTACCTGGGAAGAGATACTGTTGTTTTCATTTCAACTAAATAAAATCTCTGCTGGCCCCACTAGGGGCTATTTCATCCAGGAATTACTTTTCTAAATATATCCATGAAGAAGCAGCAGCCTCCTAACGTAAGAATCGAGTCTCTGCCAATAAGGTTCAGGGTTTCAACATCTTGTCTGTACATGGCAAGCTGAATTTAGAACCAGCGTTATAGATTTAATTGCAATAATGACTTCCGCTCTTGTCACAATCTGAGATTAATACCTTCTGCAATTGTTCTCTCTTACCATTTGCCCGCATCCTGGGTGTTTATTGAGCTTGTGGAGCCATATATTGCTTTTGTTTTGAAGCTGTTTTTATTACCCCCTGATTATCTCATAATATATAGGCAGCCTATTGTGAAGAGGAAGGTCATTACTGACGTAAATCATGGAAAGGAGGGAACAGATGAAACTATTATGCTGCAGGAAAAGATCTGGAGAGTTTTGAGACTCATTCTGTTCTGAATCTGATTAACCAATGTTGTTTGTAATACAGATAGTCCACATCTTACATTCATTTTGTGAACAAAGTATGAAAAAGTGATTTTATGACCATTTTCACACTTATTGTAGCATAACCAAGGTCACATGATCAAAATTCGGATGCTTAACAACTGGCATGATATATTTTGACAATTGCACTGACCCAGGGTCATGTGACCACCCTTTATCACCTCCTCAGCCAGTTTTGTGACAAGCAAAGTCAATGGGGAAGCCAGATTTGCTTAACAACCACATCAACTGTGCCAAAAAGGTCACTAAACTTGAGGCACTACTCACTTAGCAACAGAAAATTTTGGGCTCAATAATGGTCATAAATCAAAGACTACCTGTGGCTAGTCTTAAGGTTTAGAGAGCATAGATTAAGGTTTAAGAAAGGCACTCAGACGAATATAGGTAATCCTCGACTTAAAATAGTTCATTTAGTGACCATTCGAAGTTACAACAGCACTTAAAATTTTTTTTAAATGACTTTACAATCATTTTTTCACACTTGTGACCATTGCTGCATCCCTGAAGTCACATGATTTACATTTGGATGCTTGACAGCTGGTTCATATTTATGACAATTACTTTGTTCTGTGAGCCCCTTTTGAGACCTTTCTGATAAGCAAAATCAATGGGGAAACCAGATTCACTTAACAGATGTGTGACTAATTTAAACAATTGCAGTGACTCACATAACAAATGTGGCAAGAAAAGTCTCAATATGGGACAAAATTCACTTCACAAATTTCTCCACTTAGCAACATAAATTCTGGGCTCAGTTGTGGTCATGGATTATCTGTATCTGCAACCTTGGAATTACTTATTTTAAGCCCATGTCACACCGAACCAACGGATGCAAAGAGATGTAAAAACGGACAAAAAACCTTGCCATCCGTTCAAAAACACGATGTACTCACTGCCTCCGTTTGGCTTCCTCTCTATCCGTTCAGCATCCGTCTATTGACGTTTCATCCGCTCCAAAAATTTTGGGCTGCCTAAAACTTTTGCACGCGAAAATGTATCCAGTTTCGTCCATTCTGCATCCGCTATGCATCCGCTACGCATCCGTACGCATCAGCTCGCATCCGCCCGGACGCAGGGAGGAAGCGGAACGGATGCAGAATGGATGCAGCACGGAAACAAAGCATTTAAAACGGAATAAAACGTTCGCAGAGGGGACCCTATCTCGGATCTATTAAGGATTCTACAGGGATGCCTAGAGGATGCCTAGAGGATTCAAAGGCGCACCTATACTGCCTATAAAAAGGGGGAGGAACTTGTCTGCATCTCTCTTTCAGACCAGCAGACCAGCGGTGCAGACCTCTGCAGCCTTCGTCTGCCTCCTGCTCTTCCACAGCATCTCAGTCATGTCCACCGTGGGATCGTGACAAAGTCCTTTCGGCAGCCACCATCGTTCTGCAACAGTGCGAAGCCATCTGCAGGCTCTGTGAACTCTACTGCGAGGAGAAGAAAAGGAGCCACCCAAAAAGATCTGGATCCGAAGATGGTTCGCCAAAGAGCAGAGACGGACTGTACAACAAGCTGATGGGTGGAGCTCAGGAGCGAAGACACTCGCGGCGTTCCAGAACTTCATGAGGATGCCTCCAGCCATGTTGACGAACTTGTGCAACGCCTGGGTTGTGCAACCCAGGTTGACCAAGGCAAACACCAGCTTCCGGCCCAGCCTGGAAACTGGGCTCAACGGTGGCACTTCACTCTGCGCCACCTGGCCTCAGGGACCACATACAGTAGCATGAAGTGCGGCTGGAGGGTGCCATCCAACACCATCAGCATTGTGGTCAGAGAAGTGTGTGCAGGCCATCATCGAAAGAATACAAGGAGGAGCTCCTCCAGTGCCCCTCCACTGAAGAAGGATGGAAGAAAGTTGCAGAGCAGTGGTATCAGAAGTGGAACTTCCCCCACACTGTTGGAGCCATAGGTGGAAGCACGTGGCCTGCAAAGCGCCAGCCAGTCGGTGGGGTCCACTTATTTCAACTACAAGGGCTTCTTCAGCATCGTCCTCTTCGCCATGGTCGATGCTGACTACAAGTTCATGTACATCGATGCTTCAAGGCAACGGGTCATCTTCAGATGCCCAGGTATACAACGCCAGTCACCTCAAGGAGGAGCTGGAAGGCAACCTCATCGTGGGTTTCCCAGATCCAGAACCCCTGCCCAATGACATAGAAGATGTGCCCTACTCATCGTGGGGGATGACGCCTTCTCCCTCACAACCTACCTCATGAAGCCCTACACTTCCAGATGCCTCACCCGTGAAGGAGAGGATCTTCAACTACAGCTGTCCAGGGCAAGGCAGTGGTGGAGAACACCTTTGGCATCCTGGCCAACAGGTTCCAGGTACTTCTCACCACCATGCAGCATCGCCCAGAGACCGTGAGGAGGATCATGGAAGCTTGCTGCATCCTGCACAATCTCAAGCGCACCCGCTACCCAGTGTTGCAGACAGGCTCGTGACCTCCAACAAGGCAATGGGGACATGGAGCCTGGGGAATGGAGGCAAGGGCGAAATCTGATCGATATTGAGGATGTGCAAGCCCCAACAAAGCCTCACATGAAGCGAAGAAGCCAGCGCAACCTCCTGAAACACTGTGTGCAACTCCCCAGCTGGGCAGTGAGTGGCAAGACAGGATGGTAAGATGCTTGATGGATGCTTCCTTCATCCTGTCTCATCACACTGATGAGATTGTTCCCTGTATGTTTGGTTGGCTTACAATGAACAGGGCGTTTAATAAAGAGTTGTGTTTATGTTGACATGTGTGGATCCAATGCTTACATTGTTATTGATAATAAAAGGGCCATATGTGTGGCAGCTGGGAGGGTGGACCATACAGTCCCACTATGCTTTGCACTGGAGGTTTATCTATCCCACTGCTATCCTAACCCATCCCACAGCTATTAACCCATCCCACAGGTATCCTAACCCATCCCAAAGCTATCCTTACCCATCCCACAAGCATGCAAAGGCTTAAACCATTTCTAAAAGTTTCCAGCAAGACTTTATTAAAAAAAAGAAATGAAGCAAGTGTGTGAATCAAAATAGACTTTATTAACAACAAGCTATAAGACAAAAATGAGTCTCTGGCACTCCTCTTGGTCGCTCAGTCTCAGGGGCGAAGGGTGCAGGTGCTGTGGAGGTGGCTGGTGCTGGAGTGCTTGTCATCAGCTCCTCCAGAAGCAGAAGCAGCAGAAGCCCCACCCCAGAAGAGCGAGCCCGTGCTACAGAAGCCCCAGCAGAACCAGAGTGAGGGCCAGGGGCGGGATGTCCCTCTTGTTCCCTCTTGCCAGGGCTGCAGCAGATGGCTGAGGCTTGCTGTGCTTCCGTATGGTTTTCGGGTTGCTGGCTGGGAGGGAGGATGGCAGGAAATAAGCTGGCAGCAAGGCTGGCAGGGAGGCAGGCACCAAGGCTGGCAGGAGGCTGGCAGGCAGGCAGGCACCAAGGCTGGCAGGGAGGCATGCACCAAGGCTGTCAGGCAGACATGAACCAAGGAAGGCAGGCAGCAAGGCTGGCAGGCAGACTGGCTGGCAGCAATGCTTGCAGGCAGGCTTGGCAGGGAGGCTTGCAGGCAGGCTGGCAGCAAGGCTTGCAGGCAGACATGCAGGCAGGGCAGGCAAGGCAGCCAATCCGTCCGGCAGCAGGTCTTTAACTCTGAATGGCGACCTGCTTCCGAGCTATTCTGTTTTTTCCGGGGGCTGATGCAATGCATCCCCCCCGCATGCGCAATAAATGCCAGGCATCCGCTAGGCTTTCCTCTCTGCATTCCGCTCTTGCATCCGCTTCATCTGCTGTGCATCCGCTGTATCCGTTTCACGTCCGCCTTCGCTGAGGCCCCCCCGGAAGCCCTGCGGGTTGTGCCATCCGCTCCCATCCGCTGGGCTTCCATTCTGCATCCGCTCTGCATCCGCCCTGCGTCCTCCCCGCGTCCTCCCCGCGTCGTGTTATCCGCTCCGGTTAGCAAATTTTTGCCCCTTTGAGCGCGGATAACAACGGATGGAACATTTTGCTTGTCCGTTGTGTCCTTTTTGCATCCGTTGGCCGGTGTGACATGGGCTTTAAATACTACATGAGGATTTTGGATATTGCTTAATCAATGGTTACATTTTTAGTGTCATCAAGCACAAAAAAACAAGTATGGCTATCTCTCTCCATTCCTCAAAAACAAAAAGAATGTGGTGGTGATGAGGATGACATACAGTTTATAATCCTGTTAAAGTAAAATTTTACTGGGGGACCATGCATGCAACAAATGGGAATGTGGGGCAGTATTGTATAGAAGTTGCCTGTGTGCTCAGATAAGTTTGTGACTGCTATATTGATTAGCTGCAAGAAATAAAAGATGGTTAGGCAAAATTACTGAATTAACCCGCTAGCTGTTGTCAGGCTCACTACTGTTTAGAATAATAGACAAGGGCTTGTTTTACAATAAATTTAGCTTTACATTTCAGTTATATCTTTGTGGCTCTGTGTAATACATTTAATGAAGATGAAAGACAAATTCAAAGGCATATATGCACATACTGAAATATTTGTTTAGAAAAATGTAACCATCTACAAAACACACATACTCTCTATCACCGCCCCTTTTTCTCCAGTGGGAGGATAGTGGCAGGTCTTTGCTTACTTGTAGTGGTACTGGAATAATGACACAACCACAACATGCAGTCATCTTTAATTATCTTGGATTCTGCCTACATTCTTCAATGGTGCTGGCATAGCGGGAACTTTTATGAATTGTACCCTTTCATCTGTACTCTATGAAACACCCTTATAATAAATTTAACACTGTAAAAGAATAATCTCTCCTAGATTTAATTTTCATTAAAACTATGATATATTTAACTTCAGATTGATTGGAAACTTGTTATGAATACATATACAGGACAAAAGTAATATTATGGCATTTAATTTAATGGCTTCATTGGGCGGAGGGGTTGTGAAATAATAAATATAAACATAACAGTAGCAAAATATTGAAACAATAAAACAAACAATGAAATAAACAATGAAAACACAATAATATGAGATTTTAAAATGGGTGGGAGATGCAGGGAATGCCGGGGGAGGGGTTTGCTATCAATCTAGCAACCACCTTCAGTGCAGGAGAATTGGCAATATGAAGAACATAGCGCTCGTCCACTACTCTTTAAGAAAGCCATACAGCTAGTCCTCACTTACTGACCACTTGTTTCATGACCATTCAAAATTACAATGATTTTAAGATTAGTCCTTCAAGTTATAGCCATCTCAGTGTCCCCATGGTCATGGGATCATGATTTGAATGCTTGGCAACCAGCACGTGTTAACAACTGTCGCAGTGACCCATGGTTCCATGATTGCTATTTGCAACCTTCACAGCCAGCTTCCGGTAAGCAAAATTATTGGGGAAGGAAAAAGCAAATCATGCATCATGCACCATCATGCTTAATTTCCTTAACAACTGCAGATGGGACAGATGTCGTCAGTCAGGTACGGTCAGATGATATTTCACTTTATAATCGCAGCACTTAGCGATGAAGTTACTGGTCCCAATTGTGGTCAGTAAATGTATATTTCCCCAGGACTGCAAATGATATCATAAATTAATCAATGATTAATAAAAATTAATATATTTAAGTTGCTTTTCTCATTCTTCTTCCTCTCATTCCCTATATTGAAAGTATAATAGAAATATCATGCAATATATCAATGAATGCTTAAAAAGCTACTTGAAGGGCTTCTGAATAATTTTGCATTTGAAGAATTTTGAACTGAATGTTCAGGTGGAGGAGAGTGACATGTTGCTTAACTGGAAATTGGTACTACTACATTTTTTTATATTTTCATCATAGAAAAAATGTTCAGATACTTATAGTCTGATACAGAGAATGTGCTAGACTATTAATTTTGAACTGCTGCTTATTAATATGCCCATCACTTAACCAGCATCTTGGAAATTAAGTGGTAGCCCACCTAGTGGGTCACCATCTGTGAAATCCTGGGGGAAATAATATCTCTGAAGAAGACAGTTAAAAATGACTTTCATATCATACTAAGAAAACTATAATAATGGGTCTATGTATATCAGCAAGAGCTGACCATGATTCAAAGGCAATTTTAAGGTTTTTTTTTCCTTCCTTATTACATCAAAGAATATGTGCCATCTCTGATATCCAGAAAAACAGAAATGTTGTGGTGAAAACCACTTTCCTAATGATTCTTGATAAAATTATAAAAACTCAAGTCTAGTTTTCACTAGTTATTCCATTGTATAAATGAGATTATTGTACACAGGGAGGCTATTTGGGGGAAATATAAGCTAAGTTCCATTGACTTAGGTACTTCAGTATCAGAGGTGGTATTCAACAGGTTCTGTACAGTTCTGCAGAACTGGTAGCAGAAATTTTGAGTAATTTGGAGAACCGGTGGTAACCTTCCCCCTGGAGTGGGGTGGGCAATGGAAATTTTACAGTATCCTTCCCCTGCCATGCCCACCAAGCCATGCCCACAGAACCGTAGTAAAAAGTTTTGAATTCCACCACTGTTCAGCATGGAGTCAAATTATCTGATGCTTGTCACAGTCTACCAGTAGTATAAAAATTGCATCTCTATTTCAAAGAGTAGGGCCTCAGGGTTTGTTTTTTAAAATTATATTCTGCTATAATCTAGGAATTCAGGTGTCAGGCACAAAGATCTTCCTTCATTTTATCATCTCTTTATTTCAAATTGGACTGAGGGAAAGTGACCAGGCAGAGTTGAAGGACTTCAGATATAAGAGAGTGAGTTTTGAAATAAAACAGTATTTCCGAGAGTTAGCTCAGCCCTAAAAATGGATGAGGTTGTTCCTCTTTCTGAAATGTTCCCACTTGGATTAGGGTATGGTGGGGTGGGAGTAGCAGTTGTTATCAGGGAATCTCTGTAGGTTTTCAGGATGCTGCTCCACAAGTTGCCAGTCATCAGGTTCTGTTTTTGAAGAAAGACTTGTGGGATCAGTTGGGATTGTTGCTAATGTAACAGCTTCCCTGCTGTGTAACTGTGCTGAGTTGCTTGAGGCTATTTCGGGATTGGCTGTGAAGTTCTCCAGGTTTATAGTCTTGGGGCACTTCAATCAGCCATCCCTCAGGTGAACTTAAGAAGCAGCTCAGGAGTTTATGGCCACTGTGTTGGCCACAGGCCTATCCCAGATTATTCATGGCCACAAACCAGACATAGTTTTCTCGTCAGAGCAGTAGAAGGGACTTTGATTATCAGATCATGGTCCTGGGGACTTTGAAAACCCCTTATTCTACCCCCTTCTGCAGGGAGATAGGTATCAGTCTGTCCCAAGTGACTAATGGACCCTGTAAGATTCCAAAGGCAATTTTTTTTTGGGGGGGGGGGGGNGGGGGGGGGGGGATGTACCTGAGGCCGTATTGCACAATCCTTTGAGGCTTTGGACACTGCCTGGAATAGGGAGGCAGCTAAAGCCTTGGGTAGGATTGCACCTATCCAACCTCTCTTAGCACATCGTTCCCAGCACTCCCTGTGGTTGACTGAGGATTTAAGGGAGCTGAAAGAGATCAAGAGACATTTGGAATGTTACTTGATGGAGAGGAGGGACAAATCTAATCAGACACATAATGGTACTATGATTAAGGTCTACCTCAGGGCAGTAAAAAGTAGTGAAACATCAGTATTTTGCCATTCTTACTGCATTCACAGAGTGCCTCTTGGCAGCCCTGTTTAAGGACCCTTCTGGGCAAGGGACGCTCAGAAGTTTACCTTTGGGACCTCATTGAGCAAACCTTTATGCAAATGGGAGATAAAATTGCTCAGATCTGTTCTTAGTTATGGACCAAGCCTGTCGCAGATCCTTTGGAGATGTCAAGGAGCATACTTAACTGGTTTGATCCTGTTGATCCAAGGAAATGAACAGGGTCTTTGAGGCTGCAAGTGCCAGCCATTGTGCATTAGATCCATTACCCTCCTGCTGGTCTAGGCTGCCCGATAGGTGACATGGATGGGTTCTTGCAATGGTTAATGAGATTTCATCAATATACAGGTTATACATCTCTGTCTCAGGATAATCTTTCATGGTGCTTGGAAGCTTGGGGGTCTACATGGGGAACAACAGGCTTGAACTAAACTCTGGTAAGGTGGGAGTAGCTGTGGGTGGGACACTTCTCTGTATTTGGATATCTACTAGCTGTGGTCTTGAATGATGATCTCTGTGCATAATCTGGAGACAGCACTGGACACATGGCTCCTGCTCAAAGCATGTGTTGTATGCCAGTTGGGCATTCTTGGATCAGGAAACCTTTCTCTTAGTTCTTCATGCCATAGTCATCTGCATGGACTACTTCAATGTACTCTACGTGGGGATTGCCTTGAACATTATCTAAAAGCTGCAGCTGGTTAGAATCTGGTTGCATGAACAGTTCTCAGTGCCCCAGGGTTGCGCATGTACACCTCTGCTGCATAAGCTGTATTGAGTGCCAGTTTATTTATCGGCCAAATTCAAAATATCAGTTATCACTTTTAAAGTCCTTCATCGTACAGGACCAGGTTACCCGAGGAACCATCTTATCCCAATTACATTGATCTCTCCCAGTCTGTCAGACACGAAGGGCATGTTACAGACTCATCAGTTGGCAGGGTCAAGGAAGGGAGCCTTTTCTTCTGTTGTCCCTGCACTTTGAAGCATCTTGCCCCATGAGGTGCTGGCCTTCTGGAAGAACATTAAGACTGGCTCTGCCAACTCGCATGGGAATCCAATAATGGTATGCAACCCTGGGGTCTGAGGGCACCCACTCCATCTTTTTAATTTTGGGATCTTTTTTAACTTTGTCTATTTTTGTATGGATTTTATGGTTTTTCTTATTTGTACACTGTTCAGAGTCACTCAGATAACAAGATAGGTATGTACAAATTTGATAAATAAAAGCTAGATCTCACTTAAGACTGTTTCCTAATGTAAGCAGATAGGCTATGTTTCATGAAATATTTATGTTTGCTAAATTTTATAAACCATTTATTTTTCAAAAATCAACTTCCATCCCCTTTGTTTCTATACACACACTTTTATTTGCTACTATTTCAGAACCAGTACATCCCACATAAATAGACAGAATTAAACTTCCCCAAACTCTTTTCTTTTTCATCTGCAGTGGTGACTTTTTCAAAGACAACTTTGAAATGCTCTCCCTAGAGAGAATCATTTGATTCTGATCTTTTATCTTTTTAATGATTTGAGATGGCCTAAGCATTTTTGTGCCATGGAATTTTCAGTGAATTTATTATTTACAGTGCTGATTTTATGTTTTGTTTCAAAGCCTGGATATAATAAACTGCTTTAAGTTATTAAGTATAGTATATACTAATTGGGAAAAAACTAATCTAAGTGTCCCTTGTTTTACTAGCACAAAGCAAGTACTTAACATGTGCTGTAAGTGAGGTGATGATGTTGCATATAATTTTGCCAAATCTTGTAATGCTCCTGTCTTTTTCTCTTTTCCCAGGCAAGCATGGGATCTTGCTGTGGATATATGCCTATCTCAGCTGCCTACCATTATAGAGGAAGGGACTGCATTTAGGGTAAGTTACTAAACTATTGAACTCACATCTGTGTTACTCAAACATGGCTGTCCACCTGTAGATGATCTCAGCTTCCAGAATTCCTTAACTAGTATGTCCATTGCTGACAATTCTGAATTCTGGGTAGTGCCAACATCAAGAAAGATAATTTAGTAATTCCAAAATTCTCATATTCTTTATCAAGTAATTTTGTACCCATTCCTTCATGAGACCTGTGAATCATTGACCCAATCGAAGAAAGATGCATGCAGCATAGTCCATGTGTATTGCACAGAGACAATTTTAACTATATCCCTTGTGTTGCTTCTTAAGAACGAGAAAAAAATCTCTTAGTGTTGGAAATTCTCACAGGACACTTTCAGATATTATATATAATATGATAAACATATTCATAGCAGCATAAAAGTCACATAATTATTCATAGTGTTTTATAAAAATCAAAGGATAGAGATATAATCTGTGAAGGTTTTGCAATCTAAAATTTTATAAAGAAGAAATAACAGAAAGGAGCAGGAGGTATACTGTGTAGTATTCCAGTAGTAGGAATAAAGACATAAATACAATAGGAACAGAATAATTGAGGCAATTAGGATATATAATAAATAATTACTGTCGCTTGTTTGATGTGATTTCCATCATCAAAACTAAAGCTGATGTAATAGTTCCATCCCTCCCTCCTTGTACTCTGTATCTGATATTCCAATTTCTCACTATGGAATTCCCCTGTTAGTATCCCATTCGTAAGTTTGTTTGCAAATTTATATGACTGTGCATCCTAATCAAATAACTGTGCAGCTAATGAGGTATAAACACACACACACACACACACACACACACACAAAACAATATCAAAACAAAAAATAAGAGGTAAACATAATTAACCAAAGCAAGGCAGACAAACTAGCTCCCATTAACATCCTGACCTTAAAGCCTGAGGGAATAGCCAGATTTTTAAGACATTCTGAAAATTCCATTCTTAGAATCTGAATCTCAAGGATTTGCAGAAATTATTGTTGTGATAACAGGCCTCTTTTAATCAGAAAAATGGAACTTTCAAATTGAAGCCTGATATGGGTTGAAAGAACATTTGGGTTCTTTGTTAGCTGGGTGCCACTAAATTGGGCCTGAGCTATGGTAACTAAATAGACAACTCCTCAACCTATTCCTGGTAAAACAGATATAACAGTTCTAAGAATATTGCAGTGATCTTCTTGATCCTGTTCATCTACTTTATTTTTGCCTTTCGTGTTTTTCAACTGTAGCTGGATTTTTTTTGTCCATTATATTATACTCATTTCTCATGCTCAAATATGTGAATTTCTATTTGTTTATAATTGCTCAAGAGAGCAGTCAGTCTTTACTTCATGGTTCTTCTTGCAGTTCATGATAGTCTTGGCAATCATCCCCAGATCTACAGTACAAAGACACCCCCACTTTCTCCCCCTCTCATTCTCAGTTCATAGCTATACATTACCACTTGAAAAATAATGCTGTAACTATTCTGATCTTTATGATCATCAGATATCCTTATCTCCTATGTTCTTGTCTCAATATCAATAGTCATCTTTAGGATTCATCTGTTCACTAATGCAGTATCTTCCTCTTCTGGCATGATGTGGGTTTCTCTAAGCATACTACTTGGTATTAGCATTGTCTTCATATTGCAAAAACCAGATTTCCACTTTCCACTTTCTATTTTCCTAGTGAAACATTTTGTAAATGTTCTTTTTACCTTAAAAATAGTATAATTAATAATGTTTTGGCCTCTTAGTTTGAATCTGGTTATCTTTTCCAGTCCTGCCATTTTTATTATATATTTCTCTATATGAAATATTTGTATTATTTTCTTGCTTATCAATCTTGCCTCTTCTGAAGAATAATCAGAATTGCTGGCACGCTCATTAGTCTTGATTTATTCCATATTATGGCATTATCTGCAGATCAGGACCTTCAGCAATAAGTAAAGTAAAGCTAAAACTCTTTTTAACACATGTGTACAACCCATTATTCATTTTACATTTCTTATTTGGTCAAACCTCCTATGGCTTTTGAGAAATCTTCCTGTTTAAGGCATTTCTCTCTCCATCTATTTCTCTATTTATCCTTGTAAGAATTTAGGAAAAACTTTTCATGAAGAATTAATGCAATGGTTTGGTAATTCTTTTGCATTTTACTTTTTTTTTGTATAGACCTAGTAGGCTAGTCAGTCTGTTTCTCCCCCCCCCCCC